>PYAF01001934.1:190936-207728 GCA_007407185.1 Glycine tomentella
TTCTAAAATGATTTTCAAAATTCATAGAAATCTTATCTTATGGTTCTTTGTTACTTTATTGATCAATAATTTGGTTATCTAGGAGTATTTTATTTCATACTTAGGTTTTCCCAGAATTTTCTTACCTATCTGGGTATTTTAACCTAAAGGGCATTTTGGTCATTTTCCTCTGGGACCTATCTGTCATTCTTGAAATTGTTCAAGGATATTTTAGTAATTTCTCCTAATATCTTACTAAAATATCTAGGGATACATTGGTCATTCCTAGAATTGTTCAGGGCAGAATTATCATTTTTATCCTAAGGACTTAACCGTCATTTATGAAATTGTTCAGAGCGTTCTTGTCATTTTGCCCTAAATTTTCTATTGCTTTTCATCAACATTTTACTTTTAATAATTATCTGTAATTTCCTAAATTTTGGGGTATTACACTTGAAGGTGTTGTTGAGGTGAAAGTGCCACCATGCCCCTCACAATTTAGTGTTCGTATTCCTAAACTAATCAGTTGATGCCAATCCTAGCCATGGTATGTAGATTCTAGTGCGAACTATAAAATTTGCAATTTTGCATATATGTGTGTGTATCTATTTGAAGTTTATCATTTGGGGTTTGAGATCAATTGATCTTTTGTATTAACTAGCTTGATAACTCAGTTGTTATGTTTTGGATTTGAGTAAATGTAAGTAAGTTTTAACACATAGGAAACCTCCCTGCAATTTAGAGGAACCAAATTCAGCATATAGACTTGTTCAGTTTGTTACTTGAGACTGATATTTTTGGTAATCACAAAGCAGCCAAGTGGTGTTTGAAAAAAATAGTTTGTAGACATAATTAGATAAACATGAATTTATTCATTGTACTGTAATGACATTGGACTATGGTAACAAATGATCTGCAACAGGTCCATTTAATCTCCCATCATATTTATTCATCTCTAATTAAAATGTGGTTATTAACATGTCCCATTTTCTTAATCACAGTAATTTTTGTTGTTCTATGTGGATACTTTTCCTTAAGGACTAGCTTAAAATTACAAGGTTGTGGTGCTTTGGTGTATTAAACAAATTCATACAGTTGTTCATATTAGAATTCTAAGAAAAATTCTGCAAAAGCACATAAACAAAACAAGAAACACAACTTTTTCTCAAAATGCTAAAATTAGTTATCGGTATTATTTCATTCTTGAACTACTCTAAACCTTGGCTAGACCATCTTGATTCTTGAAAACCCCATCACTACTATTTACTCTCCTTGGAGGCTTTCCCTGTTAAATGGAACGAATAAATATTATTATATAGCCTTCCAAAATTACCATTTACCAATAGTTGTAAAGTTTAGTGTGCAAACACAACTACCAATCCACAAAGACTAGTAATTAGAGGGAACTTAGCTGAATAATACATGGTATGCTGCTAAGCTTTTCACACTCAAGTCATGCTTCATTGGATTGCTTATACATGTAGCAAACCAAAAACCTGTTCCTCATGCTAGGGATGGCAAAATGGGTCTGGCCCGACGGGCAAGCCCGTTTGGCCCACGAAAAAATGTGGACCGACTGAGATTTTGAATCCATAGTCATTAAACGGGCCGGACCAACCCGGCTCACAAAAATGTGGGCCAAATGTGTTGGGTATCTCGGACCCTCAAATATCAAATTAGGGAAGCAGAAATAAAATCAAAGGGAGCGAAAGAGACAATCAAAATTTGTTTTACGTGAAAAAATCTTCCTCAATGTGAGAAAAGAAAAACTCACGAGACTTAGTCCAGTATCAAAATCCACTATAACAATAATCGGTTACAATGAAACAAAAACACACCAATGTGATGATACACTCAATCTCTCCAACAATGGTGGTCACTCAAACGAAACCTAGAGTGTTTCACTCAAACTCTCTAAGAATCTCTCAAATGCAGAGCACGCAGGCTCGCTCAAATATGCCACTCAAGACTGTCACTTTAGGATCTCAAATTTCTGTGTGTCTTGCCTTCACCCTTACTCATCTATTTATAGGATGAATTGGGTTTACAATGGGCTGGGCCTTAGCCATCAAATATTATTTGATTTGGTCAATCAAATAAAAACATAAATTATTAATCAAATAAAAATGGAAAGTATCAATCAATTAAAAACGGAAATTATCCAACAAATCTTTCCCTTTCGTTTTTCAATGAGACCGAGGTCTTCAACTTCAACAACTCGACCTTCTCACCTCGGCTTCATCATGCCGAGTTCCTCAGCCCAGCTCCTTCATAGCAATCTTCAAATTTTATTGATGGTACCAGCTTCGTCATCATGTCAGACCAATTCTGACTGGTGTGCACCTTCCCAAGTGTGAGCTTCCCATCCTCCACCTCATCCCACATCCAGTGATACCTCACATCAATGTGCTTGGTGCGGGAGTGATACGTCGAGTTCTTCGCAAGATGAATTGCGCTTTGGTTGTCACACATCAGCTTGTACTTTTATGGGTTATGGCCGAGTTCCATGAGGAACTTCTTCATCCACAACATCTCCTTGCTTGCCTCAGTCACGACAATGTACTCGACCTCAGTCGTTGAAAGTGCCACACACTTCTGCAATTTTGATTGCCAAGAGACTGCTCCTCCAGCAAATCTCACCAAATATCCAGTCGTCGACTTCCTCAAGTCGGAATCTCCCCCCAAATCGGCATCCGAGTAGCCTTGCAGCTCGGCTTCACCTTCTCCAAATCGGAGGCATAGATTGGTTGTACCTCGGAGGTACCTGAAGATCCACTTCACTGCTTCCCAGTGATCCTTACCGGGATTCGATAGAAACCAGCTCACCACACCAACTGCATACGCCAGGTCGGGTCTAGTGCAAACTATTGCATACATCAAGCTTCCGACAGCAGATTGGTACGGGATCTTCAGCATCTCGTCTTTTTCTTCATCAGACCTCAAACACTGCCTTTTACTCAGCTTCATGTGTCCGGCTAGGGGGGTGCTAATTGTCTTGGCTTTGTCCATGCTGAATCTCTTCAAGATCTTCTCAACATACTTCTCAACATACTGCTTAAAGAGGTTTTGTCAATGTATTTCTTGATCGTGACCACGGCCTTCCGACTCAGGATCTCTCAATCCCTGTCCGACTTGTCAGTCGGCTTCTCCTCCAGGACTATGGGATCATATAAATCCTTGCACCTCCAATAGTTGAAGTTATCTGCAGTCAACTTGAACATATCTCCATCATGAGTTATGTCGCTGGTCTCCATCTCATCTCTTTCAGAACCCGTCGAACCCGGGCTCTGATACCACTTGTTGGGAAATCGAGGGGGGTAAACATCAGGGGGATTTACACAAGCAACCATATAAGTGAATTAGACACCACACTTTAACCCAAAACCTTAAGGCTCAAGTTTATCGGTCTTGTCCTCACTTATATGGTATTCAACTTTTCTATTTCTATCCGATGTGGGGCTTTAACTCACACTTGTATTCCAACAAAATGTGGGCCAGGATCGGGCCAGCCCACCGGGCCAGCAGCCCACCAATAAAAAATAATAAAATATATAATAGATAATCAAATTAGTGGTTTAGAGTGAGAGTGACTAAGAAGAAGTGAGTGATTTGGAATTCTTAATCCTAATACATTTCTATTTGGAACCTAATAATGTGATATACTACATGTACAACTATGCTTTGATTGTCTGTATCATTGTGAAACAAATTTTTAAGAATCTGTTAAGACTTAGGAGCTAATTAAAAACCATTGTTAGACATGTATTCCATGCTTGCTTTTGCTTCTATTATACATGTATTTTATATTAAAAATCATTGTTATAGGATTAAGTTAGTACATTATTAATTTTTAGTATAAATAATTACATTTGAATTTTTTATGATTTTTTTACCTTTTTTAAAAAAATTATTTTTTTTAAGTCGGCTAGTCCACTGGCCCACTAACCCACTTTAAAGTGGGATGGACTAATATTTTCAGCTCACTTTACAAAAGTGGGCCAGTCCGGCCCATTTTTGGGTGGGCTGACCCACTTTGCCATCCCTACCTCATGCATCTACATTACAAAATCTTCCCAACCAAAACTCCTTTTTCATCCCTTAAACACATGCCAAAGGAAATCTTGTATTGTAAATTAAGGAACACAACATTTACATTACATTTTAGATAAGATGTGGGTGGAGGTTGCCAAGCCATTGAAATCACAGTTTCTTTGAAAAACATTTATGAGAATTTTTGCAGGAAGTTTCAATCACACCCCACAACTCAACTACCATGATTTTAACTTTTAAGAGGCTAAATATTTATTTATTTTTCTGTAAGAATTAAAGGATTAACAACATATTTTTAAGACTAATTTAGATATGAATACAATTTTTTAGATACTTATAGTCAGAATTTTTTTTAGTCATTTTCAAATTATAAGCACGCGTTTACTATCCCTTTACATACAAATGCCTGTAATTATGTTACTATAATTGTCTTGTACTATAAAACTAAGGACAAATTTTAAATGACATTTTAGACTCGATGCTTGCTTTGTTGCATATTCAGATTGTCCACTAAGATACAAGTTTGATTTATGTCTCTTAATTTAGCATCAGAACTTCTTTACTAGTAATTTTTTTAAACAAAAAAAAATGTTTTCCATGATATGATATTCCTGAACAATAAATTTGAATAGGACAACCTATATATCTAACTTGGTTATGATGCTATGCAGGTGTTGACGATACCAACATCTCTTTTGGGCCTATTGAAGGTATGTCATTGTAATCCAGCTTTCAGCTTCCTACTTACTCTGTATTGTTGTTCACTTGTGTCCTTGATTATTTAAAAATATGAGTGTGTGGCTATAAACCAACTTAATCAAGCACTTTAGCATGCATTCAGTTCATCCTATAATAAATTTAACACTTGCAAACCTTGTTTACTTATCCATAAAGCTTGTTGACAAGAACCAACTTTATAATGGACTGAGTGAAATTTAGTTCGCATCTTTTTATTTTTGTCAGCCAAATAAAGAGTATTATTTATAGGATACCAGGGGTACCAAAGTCAAGTACATGATCATGAAATTATACAATTAAAGGTTCCCATGCAGTGAAATTTGACCTGCATAGAAATAAATACCGTAACATTTTTTGGAATGAAAAGTCTCCAACAGGTGCCTATAGACAGGGGTAGACACCCTAGTTCTGGAAATATCTTGTTCTGTTGTGAATTTTTTAGGATTCTAATTAGTGGATTATGAGAAAATTAACAAGCTAAATTTACCATTACTTATGTTTGGTTGATTAACTATCCAAGGCCTAGGAGGTCAACAAAATGTAATTATAAGCAGAGATATATGCATCTTATTCTAATATCAATCATGATCATCATTCATAAAGTAAATTTAAATAGTCTTTAACATATTACAAAAGTAATGGTCCTTTTTTCATTAAAGTCAGATGCTTAAATAGACCAGTGACATGATATTTTTCTTTTATTAAAGTTAATGACATCTTTTTGTTATTATATTATTTTCAATTAGTTATATAGTGTGAAAAGTCAAGAAATGGAAAGTAGTATAGTTTATGCTTCAATTGCTTCAAGAAAACGTGTCAGAGATGAAGAGGAGGAAGAAGAACTTGAACAAACATTTTTCATTATTGTTAGTGTTGTCACTATGCTTTTGGGTGCAACGATTTGGTATCATGACAAGTATTTTGTTAAGGAACCTGCCCAAAATTTGGAATTAGAAAGGCGTAGTTTCCTCAATTGTTTATACAGGGGAACAGAAACCGATTGCATTGAACAGTTAAGGATCAGTAAAAAGGCATTTTTTAAGCTTTGTAGAATTTTACAAGAGAAAGGGCAATTGGTAAAAACAAGAAATGTTTCTATAACTGAAGTTGTGACAATGTTTTTGCATATCCTTGCTCACAACCTAAAGTATAGAGTTGTGCATTTTAGTTATTATAGATTCATGGAAACAATAAGTAGGCAATTCAAGAATGTCCTGCGAGCTATAATGAAAGTAAGCAAAGAATATTTGAAGTTCCATGACTATAATCTAGAGGGCCCGGTGGAAAGCAAATGGAGATGATTTAAGGTAAGTTTGTCATTTGTTAGTAATTATAAGGTACTTTAAGTGATTACAACTTTTTTTTTATTTTGAAATGTTTTTATAATTCAATTGGAGCACTTGATGAGATACATATTCCAGTAACTGTTGCTGCAGAAGATAGGCCTAGATATCGTAATAGAAAAGGTGATATCTCTACAAATGTTTTAGGAGTTTGCGGTCCAAATTTAAGGTTTATATATGTGTTGCCTGGGTGGGAAGGGTCAGTAGAAGATTCTTGAGTATTGCGAGATGTTTTGCATCGTCAAAACTGTCTCTATATTCCAAGTGGTAATATCATGAAATGATGATACTTTATATATAATTTTTTTTTATATATAATATTTTTTTTATATATTATTTTTTTAAACCATTGTAGGCAAATATTTTCTTGTGGATGCAGGGTATACAAATGGCCCCGGATTTTTAGCGCCTTATCGAGGGACTAGATATCATCTTAATGAGTGGATTGAAAACACCCCTCAAAACTACAAGGAGTTATTTAATCTTCGTCACACAAGTGCAAGGAATGTTATTGAAAGGTCATTTGGGGTATTGAAGAAAAGATGGAGTATATTAAGAACTCATTCTTTTTTTTTATATAAAAACACAAATAAGAATTATTAATATTTGTTTCATGCTACATAATTTCATAAGAGACGAACAACAAAGTGATCCAATTTTGGAAGCCCAAGACTTGGAACTTTTATCTGTTGTTGACAATGAGTTAACCAATCAACAAATGGAAAGAGTCACAAGCAACAACAGAGATGAAGTCACAACTATCCAAGCAACTGAGGAATGGACAAGATTTTGTAACACTTTAGCGATGGATATGTTTGCTACCTGTCAAATAAGAAGAAACTTTGATTAGGGAGGTGTTTTTAGTGGATTTGGATTTTGTTTCTTATGTGTAATTGACTCTATATTCATGTATGTGTGATACTTTGGATTTTTGTATTTCATAATACTTTGAATTTTGTTTTCTTTTTATGTGTAATTAACTTTTTACTTTCGTACAATGCTAATTTGACATATCTTACCTTTATATATATGCAATTATATATGTGAGATTATTATTTTTTGATCTAGAGAAATGGAATCAAGCAATGTGAAGAACAAGTCAAGTGGAAAAAGAAAGATGGCTAGTGAGGACACAAGAAGTTACTTCGCATGAAATTTGGAAATGGCGTGTGTGCTAGCTGATATGCTTAGAGATCAAAGAAATTTGGGGATTAAAGGTGATGGAAATTGGAAAGTAGTAGCATACAGTATTGTAGCTCAAATTTTGTCCAAGCATTTTGGAGTTCACCTTATGGCAGATAATGTTAAGAACCGTTTTAAGCTTTGGAGAACATGGTATGGCATTGTGAGTGATATTCTTAGTTAAAGCGGATTTGACTGGGATAGCACAAAATACATGATTACCGTTGAAAATGAAATTGCATGCAACGAATATGTTAAGGTAGTCAATCATCTTTTTTAATTTTATTTATTATTCAATTGTAATTATTATTTGTGTCATTATTAACATGTTTCTATTTTTTTCAAGTCACATGAAGAGGCCAAACGATTTTGATTCAAAGTCATTCCTAATTGGGATGATATTGTAGACCTATGTGCAAAGGATAGAGCTACTGTACTCGGAGCAGAAAATGCATTAGATGAGGATGATATCATGAGCAAAGAAGCAAATGAAGAGGAAGCAGTTCACAGTGTGAGTATTGACTTAGAGGGATCAAGTTCTGCCACAAGGAAAAACATTTGCCCAAGTAAGAGTGGAGAAAAATAAGGGATGATTTCCTCAATGAAAGAAGTAGGAGTCATTGAAAGAATTTGTTGAAGTGACTAAAAAGAAGATGGAGAATAAAAAAAAGATGGAGATAAAAGAAGCTCAAGAAGTAGTACATGAAGTGGTGAATGAGCTAGATAATATATCTAATTTTAATGGTACACTTCGACATAAAGCAATCGATTAGTTGGCAGAAAATCCCATTAAGTTTGCAATTTTAAAAGCTCTTCCATTGGATGAGAAGGAGGATTACATCTCGTCTTTTATGCCTTGATGCCAAATTAAAGGTACATTTGTATTATTTGTGTCGGTGTCAATATATGGACTGGAATTACAGTATATGATTAAAATTTGCTTCATTAATATGCTTATATTACTTTTACTTTGGGTTCTTTATATATCATGGAGATGGACTTGTTTGAGAGTTGACAATTGGTGTTTGCTTCTAGCCTGTGATCGTTAATCTTGTTGTTTTCTATTTGATACTGAGCATTGGTTCCACATTATGCAGACCGGAAAACAACAATTTCATTGTGATAATTGTGGGATTTGTAGGTGCGTTGTTTGTTCGTTTAAATAAATCCATCCATTATGGCCTTAGTTATCCAAGTTTATGACATACTACTAATTTTGGTGATGAAATTTGGAACAGAATTGGTGGTTGAGAGAATTATTTCCACTGCAATAAGTTTGGTATGCATTCATCATATAGCTACCATTGTGACTCTTTCATTGCTATAGTATAAAAAAGTGTTTTTCCTTTTCAAATTTTGCAGTAAATTGTTAGTTTCAAATTGTCAAAAGATTCAATTCTTTCCTACCTTGCTTTTTTTTAAAAAAAAACTTATTTCCTCTTTATCTATTTATGTGAAGTGTTGAAATCACATTTGAATTAAATTATAGTAATCAATAGAGTTTGCATGGTAAGTGTATATTCCATGACCTGAAAGAATTAAAAACCATGCTATCAGCCTCTTAGTGACACCAGAAGTTCAAAAGCACAACTTTGTATTGATTAACTCTGTTGTTTTTTCCTATAATTGTGGGTTTATTTTGATTATAGCTTCCAAATCATTTTTGTTCTCTGAATTTAATTGTTTTGGGGCACCTCTTGTGGGCATTTTGTTCTCTACATCTGGTGTGGTTTTGCTCTCATGGTTGAGCTTTCAAGAGATAGTTGACTTAAAATTATATATAGATTACACATGAGGTTAAGGGTGGATCTCTGGACCCATGAACAAAGGCTCAAATTGCAACTCTTAAGGCAGTGAAGACCAAGCCCACCCTCCTTTTTAGGAGAACAGACAAGCTTTCAAGCAACCAAGGGCTTCTTCCTACCAGCCTCCGATTTCCCCCAAAGGAAATTCCTACAGAAAGCATCAATGCGGTCTGTCACAGCAATGGGCAAAGGGAGCATGGACATTCAGAAGTTAACAATACCCCCTATCACAGCCCGGATCAACTCTAACCTCCCAGCATAGGATAAAGTTTTATCAGATAGCTATGTCCACGTACGTTTGAAATACTCGTGAAAAAGCCTACAAAGCAAAGCAATGGGGGAAACGGACCAGAAAATCGGTGCGCAAGTGCAGCAACGGCACGGGCTGACCAAGAAAATGGTCTGAAAAAGAAAATATACATATCACTTGTTCGTTTAAATAACGAGCCAAAAGAAATAAGGAAATGATATATAGGGATGATTGAACAATGTAGTAGTGCCCACTTTCAACTTTAAGATATATAAAGGTGATTGAACTTGCACTTAAAATTATGATATAACCAAGCAGCTGATCATATCTTTGTGCATCTACTTTTTTTGGGACCAGGGGGTTTGCAATTTGATGATAAGCTTATATAAAAGTAACTCTGTCATATGATACATGAAGTGATATGATTCTAATTGTGGTTGGCATATTCATCGTACATTTTTTGGATTATTTGGAAAGCAATGATTTGATTATTATAGGATAAATAAGTTCATATATCTTCTCATATATCTTGAATATAAGTCCCTATATTTTTTTCTTATGGTTAATTATATGTCTAGGTTTGAAAACTCTATACCAATCATTACTAATATAATGATTTTTTTGTTGATGTGCATGGATAGATCGTGAGAATGTCTTTTGGCTTACGTAGGAACTACTTTTTTTTTTAATTAAGTTTTTCAAACTATTTTAATGCCTTAGATTGTATGTCGGAATTAGTAATGTTCAAACTATTCTTATTTTTATATTTTTAATGACAATGATGATGATTAAATGTAGATGAAGTAATTTATATATGCTTTCTTTTGTTTTAATTGTTCTTCTTGGAAATTTTTTTATGCTTTAGTTCTAAATTTATATTTTAAAAATATAATTGGACAATAATAAATATAGATTTTTAAAGCAATTATTATAATAATAATAATTTTTTATTTATATGACCATTTATATTTTTAAAATATAATTGGATCCATAAAAATGAAATATACTAAATTGAAATTATTTAATTCAAACAAAGAATTCAAAATATAAGAAATTTAAATTATTTTATCCAAACAAGAAATTTCAAATTAAAGAATTTAAATTGGTTTATCCAAACAAGAATTTTAAAAATTCAAAAATTTTAATTGATGCATTTTAATTTCTCTGAATTTTAAATTCTCTGAAATTTTAAAATATTCTATCCAAACACACTTAAAAGGAAACAACATGTAAATATTTTGTAAACAAAGTAAAACAAGCTAAATATAGATGAGGATATGTATTATAATTGATAAATATATAGTCCACAAGAGAAAAAAAAAAAATACTACTTTTTGAGTTAAGCATAAAATGAAAATTTAGGCAGAGTATTTTAGGTGTTATTGGTCTTTTCAATCTGAACTGCAATTCCTGATGACGCTGGATCGGTTTTATTTTCCTTGGCTGCGGATATTGGTTGCTGTTTTGTTTTGGCAGCTGAACTTTGGGCAATTTATCTTGGCTTGGAGCTTGCTTGAAGTCGTGGTTTCAAAGAGTTCATTGTTGAAAAACTTCAATCATTTTTATTTGTTCGAAAGGTAAAAAGAAAGGTAATATGTATCCTTAACTATTAATCTGTATTGATCATGAATCTCAACGAACAAGTCAGATTTCAAGAGTGTTATTGAGCTTATAAAGGAGTGTCTCGATACTCATCCTTGTTTCATGTTGATCAAGAACATTAGGGAGTTTGATCTCAAAGGAGACGTTTTGGGTTTATCTTTTTGATTTTTGATTTTGTTCTATCTTTTTTATCAAAAGCTTTTTAGCGGATGTATCTTCATCTATATTTCCTTGCGGTTTTTAGTTTTGTGTGGGGTCTTAAAGCCCCTGTATTCCAACTACAACAACGAAAATCACACTGCACTTAAAGTTGTGTGCGACTGTAATACAAAATCTTTTACTTTTGAACTGATTGATCTACAAATTTCAACAGTTATGTCGATCATGGATCTACAAATTTGAGATTGAACTCTCCTAAACATGTATAATCATTCTACGCCTTATGATTGACAATACTCATAAAACACAATAGAAGCTTCGTTGTGTACGCTCTAGACACGCTTATAACCCACCAAAGTTGAGGTTTCTTTAGCCGTTAGCTTTCCATCCAAATTCTATTTACCAGGTATCACAATTCTCCTCTTCGATCTTGTCTCCAACAAGGATTCAGTTCACCTCACAAAAATATCAAAACTGAAAGCAAACAAAAAAAGCACCACTTTTTCATGATAGAAAAAAATAGTTGAAATCAAGCGGGAAGTAGTGACGGTTGCTGTTGTCTAATAGGCAGATTTTAAGAGTGAATGGATTGAACCCTTTCAAAGTCTTCCCTCCTCAAAGGCTGAAGCAATGTGGGAGAAGCTTCAGAACACTGAAGGATGTGATGATGGACAAATGATCTACAAAGAGGACAATTCGAATGAGACTGAAACCACGTGTCAATGCATGAAACATGGAAATTATGGCTGCAGTGTGGGAGATGTTTCAGCCACTCCCCTTCCTCAAACTCTCCGAGGCAAATGGTACACTCCACGCTAATTGCAGCCTTTTCTTGTTCTCCCTCGTTTTTCTTGAATTGAAACGTGGGAAGAGACTGCACCGCAGTAAACTCCAATCCACGGCTCTGAAGCTGCTGCAGAGAAGGATCATCGACGATGGACTCGTCGAGAAGTCGCCGTTGAACCTGGTTTCTACCAAGGCAAATTCCACACACCATACGCTTAAATATGCCGAAGCAATCACTCAGACTCAGTGTAAGAAAGATGACACAGACTATAATAATTGAAATAACTTCTTCCAGTTTCCATTTCGAAAGGTCATTTGGAGAATCAGAAGACATTTTAAGGAAGATAAAGTTTACATAGCGTTTGCTAAAAATAGCAGTAAACTAAGTTGGAAAAACTATGAGAGCATACCGACATAGAACGTTCAAAACGAAGAAGGTACAAGTTGGAGATGATATTAAGGATTCTCCATTATGATCGCTATCAAGCCTTGTCTTAGATACTATCAAAGGTTAAAAAAATTATTTTTTTACAATGCAATATAAAATGAGGTTAGCTTTCACAAACTGAGTAAAAACTTTTATTAACCAATCAAAAATCATTTTAAAGAAGTTAACAAAATTATATATGACAATCTATAGTTGGATGAGAGAGTAAAAAACCTTGCAATTCTGATTTAATTCAATATAAAATGCTATTTGATGATTATTGGCAGTCAAAAAGTCGAAATTTTCCCAAACTTTCAAATGGACTATCTATGCTGCTTCAATCAAAAGCAGGGTGTGCCATTTACCCCAATCGCTGTAATTCCATTTACATACGGAAAAAAAAATGGACTTAAGAATAAAAATCCATCAAAATCATTGATGCCTCTGCTGCTTGCTTGAAGGGACTTGGATGCTGACACCAGGAGTTGAATTCAACGGCCATGTATTGTTGTTCCATGAACCAGAGGTTTGACCAGCAAAGTTAAGCATTGAAGCTGAACACGAGGAGGGAGCATTTGAATAATGCAAGGGTGGAAGCTTCGGTTTCAGAAGTGAATTTCCAATGTCTCCAAAAGTATTAGGCACAATGCAAGTGGCATCACATTTTTTGATGGCTAGAGGTGGAACTTTGATGTTTTGTAAATGAGGGGGGTTTCTCCATGTAGGAAGTGGCCCTGCAAAGAGCAATGTTTTGAGCAATGGACCAGCATCTATCACAGCCTGAAGTAATTTACCCCTTTGAGGCAAACCTCTCTCTTTGGCAAGACAGTCTATAACTGCATTGTCGGCGGTGTCATCACACATTGGCTTTTCTGGAGGAACCATCAAAGCATGAGGTGCTGATAAATTGAAGTCTTGAAGAACGGCATGTTGGTTGAGATAACTCATTATGTTAATAGGGTCAGCTGCATTGATGTTTGTAAACTCTGGAGAAGAGACTGTGTCAAAAAAGGAATCCACTTGTGAGGAACCGTGTGAGAAACTATTATTGTCAGATTCTGTTATGCTTGAGTTTGCTTTAGCAGAAGGGAACATGAGATGATTTTGGTAGGTGTCAAACACGTTTTGCAATGGATTCATCAGCTTATGTAACTGACACCTTGCTTCGTCCCTCTCTTGGTATGCCATGCTCAACAGATTGAGCAATTCTGCCTTGACATTTTTCATGTTCTCAAGTTCATGTCTTACATCCATAAGTTTCTGCCTTAACTCGTGTTCTCCCTGAAAAAAAAAAACAAACAATAAAAAAAAATGTTAGTGTTCATAAGGAAGTCATATAAATACTAACACTCATCGTTGACTGAATTAATGCACGGTAATTAGGGGTAAAATTTAGCTGAATAATAACGCAGCCTTAACAACTTTTGGTAACTAAACAACAGAGAGAGCGACAGTTGAATTGTTATGATTTATGCTTTTGGCGTTAAAATATCAAGCATTATTGGCATAAGATAGGTATATGTGTATCATATAGTGCATGCATCAGGTTCTGAAACTGTTTCAAAGTAAGATCAACGTAATCTCACGCAACACTTAGGCCAAAATTAGACTCTCATAGACCAATTTTCCTGTGCCCAAATAAATAGAAGACACGTTTATAAAAACAGGAACAAATAAGGGGTCAATGATCAAACTACCCCGTTAAGCAAGTATCATTAACTAACCAATAATAGTCCAAAATTTAATGTAATAGAGGACTAATTGGCAGAAACGGGTCAACGGTTAAATTCTAGGACCCGTTGTATTCCTGGAAATTAATGCACCATTTCCTTCTTGCGTAAGGTTTAACCAAGAAAGAGAAAAACAAGCGCAAAAGAAATATAAACGCATCCGGAATAAAAACATCCAAGAAAGTAATTTTTCTACGGCCGAAAGTTTCACAACCCTAGACCTGAAAAACATTAAAGCCTATGTATTTAATTAATTTAGGATAAAACTTAGATAAAGTACTTAAAGTGACTACAATGTTGTTTTCAATTTTTTTTTTTTAAAAAAAACTTTTTTCCCAATGTAAGTTTAAAGTTTTTCCTTTAATTTAATAGATAAAGAAGCCGAAGCGATTTACTGAGATAAAAATGTAAACTTTCTTGTGTTATCTTGCAAAGTTAGAGTCTTGAAGGGACAGACTTGATCAGCATAAAGAATATCAATCATCAAAATGAGTAACATATAAACGAATGAAAAGAACACATGAATGCAACAGCAAATGTCATTGAACGGAAAAAGGGTTTCTGCAAGTGAAAATAAAAGTAAGAGATGAACAAGGAATGTCAAAAGCATATATATATATATATATATATATATATATATATATATATATATGTATGTATGTGTGTGTGTGTAATATGCAATAACCCACCTCGTGGTAAACGAACACCAAATCCAGGTCTTCCATACTAACTACTAAGTACCTTCTATTTGAGAGCAAGAAACAGGGAAGAGAAAATTGGAAAGCCAAATATTGGTGTGGGAAATTAACTAAATGTGTATGTACCCCCTCTTATTTATAGAGAAAATATTTGCGCGTTTATTTATAAGACTAAACTAAAGGGTAAAAGATTAAGAGATTGTAAGGTCGATAAAAGTCAAGCCTTGATCACAAAAATCCTGAGGACTAAGTCCCAGTCCCTGTCATTCTGTCAATGAACGCCAAAATCTTCTTTTGAGAATAAATTGGAGTTCCCATTTTCGGGTGTGATATATGATTCGAGAATCCCTGAAATTCTCCCATTCTTTCAGGAATTGTGTCCCTTCTAATATTTATGTCTTTGTGGTCAATGATATAATTCAGTTAAACTTCCTTGTATAATCCCTCTCGCCAGTAAAATATATTAACCACAATGTTTTCATAATTTAATATATATATATATATATGTAAATTTATCTTGTTAATACGTGTGACATAATTGATAAATAATTTTATTTTTTAAATAATTAAACATATATATGGAAGTTCATAGTTAATACTTACGAAGAAACATCAATATCTCATTAAAAATATATTATATTTTCAAAGGAAATATTTTAAAACAAAATAAAATCAATGAATCTTTATAGATAATTTATGGTAAGAAACAAATGAGAAAATTATCATTAATGTCATTAAAAATATTTTCATTCGCATTTTAATATTAGGAAGTATTTTAGAATTCTAATAAAGTTTAACAATACGTGAATTCGGTTAAATTTAAGAAAAATAATTTTAAAATAAGGGTGTGCTTTTTAATAATCGGATATGATTTATTTCCTAAAACTTAAAAGAAACAGAAATAGTTTAGGGTGAATTTGTTTAAATTTAAAGAAATTAATTTTAAAATATAATTTTTAAAAAAGTATTTTTTTTAAGAAGTGGATAAAATTTATTTTTAAAAGTTTCATAAAACTGTTTATTTTGTTAAAAAATAAATTTAAACAAAATCATCCAAACGCATTAAAAAATAATAAATTACTTATTTTATTAAAATAAATATTTATTTCAACAAACAAATTTAAATAAACCGATCATTTTAATAGGAATGCAGAAATCGTACAACTTTTTTTTTTTCACAGCCAAAAAATACTAAATTATACTATTAAAAACCAATTAACCTTTGGCACAAGGAGTGGCGGAGGTAACCGAGAGCAGTACAAAGTTAAATCTTACAACTTGTAAATAAAGACAAATAGTAGTTCTGTAGAAAATTGTAGAGATTAACCCTAGAGGCTTAAAGACATCTGTACTGTAAATAATAATAAAAAAAAACTTGCGTGACAGGTAAAGCTTATAAATAGGCATAAGGTGTAATATTTATGACTATTCAAGACTTCTAATATTCTTTTGCTTATTTTTATCCTCAAAAATTCAAATGGCCATATTCTAAGTAATAAAATTTAATTAAATAACAAATTCATTTTTAATTTTACAAAATCTTTAGCATCGGTCCTAAAACTGATCTTTTTTTTTTACGCGTAAAAGTTAAAACTTGATCTTATCTATTGGTTTTGTGATGCCTAGATATCCAGTAGGTCCCTTCTTTTAAATTGCTACACATTGTTAATAATAAATTGAGAAATAATAATTCCTCTATCGTCTACCATTAAAATATCAATAAATGATATAGTGGATAAAATTTCGAATAAAGGATCATTACTTCAATATATTTATGTTGTGTTTTGGATACAATAGCACAGGGAAAAAACATTCTTTCTGTTCCTAAAATAATATGTTGTTTAAAAAAATGTCCTATTTTATAAGATTATTTTCTAATGATCTCTTGCATTAATTGTTTTTATTTATTAAAATACTCTTAATTAATTATTTCAGTCCATAAACAATACAATAAATATTATTAATTGTCTCTTTCTCTTTCATGAGAATTGAAAAAATAAAATAGTTTTTTTTCTTCAGATAATTGAGTTTTAAAAATTTAAA
>PYAF01001934.1:207828-223078 GCA_007407185.1 Glycine tomentella
AAAAAATGTCCTATTTTATAAGATTATTTTCTAATGATCTCTTGCATTAATTGTTTTTATTTATTAAAATACTCTTAATTAATTATTTCAGTCCATAAACAATACAATAAATATTATTAATTGTCTCTTTCTCTTTCATGAGAATTGAAAAAATAAAATAGTTTTTTTTCTTCAGATAATTGAGTTTTAAAAATTTAAACTTCTCTATAATTATTTTTTCTTCAGGCATTAATTATTTATAGGTAACTTTGGAATAATATGATAATTATAGATAAATTTAATACTAATAATTAATTAACAATTTTTTATATGTTTATGAATTAGGGATGGAGGGAGTACAATTATATTGTCAAATTGAATTATTCTTTATTTTTTTAAATGATGCTATGCTCTATGGAATAGCTAGGCTACTGTTATAAAACAACCAATGAGCCAATTTCTTACATTATCTTGAAAGCACAATGTATCCTTCTATGTATTTTAAAATATGATGCTACGGCATACCGCGTGTAGCCATGCTTAAAAAATACACGATGAATTCAGAGAGCAATGATATATTCTTATAATTTTTCTTATAAATCGCAGTAAAAAAAAATCATAAATCGTTATAACATTTATAAAAAAAATTAAATAAAATATAAATATATTTAATAGTAGCTTAAAAAATAAAAGTATTTAATAATTTTCATATAAATAAATAAGAAAATCAATAAAATAAATGGTAGAAGAATTTAATATTATTCATCTTAAAATCAGTATACTAGATTCCATTGTGAACTGCCCAATAAAAATTGAACTGAACTAGTTGACGTTGCATGTTTTTCATCCCCCATTGTTATATATTAATCATCATAAAGCTATTAATGTATGTAGGCAAATAGTACACAAAAAAAAAATGTATGTCGGCAAATGATCTGTTTATTTATATCCGTTCGGGTTGTTTTCTATTTTGTTTTGAAATATTTAAAAGTTAAATCCAATTTTTGTTTTGAATTTTTATTTTTAACTTGATTTTGAAAAAACTGTTGCAAAATAAAAAAGAAATTTCATAATTAATTTCAAAAATATTCTTAAATTTCCATCATGTATATCTTCAACATCAAAATTTTGTAATCCAAAAAATGATCAATCTAATGGACCGATGACAGGTGATATTCAATCTGCTGCGATTGGCTACTGCGACCGTTACTTGCAACCGTTATTGGCGACCGACAAATGACGACCATGATCATTTCCAACGACTGATGATCAGTGAAGTGAGAAAGTAGCTTGAGGGAGAAATGTTAGAGGGTTAGAGCAAAATCAATAACAAAAATCCACAAACTTATTTTTATTGTTTTTGAAATAGGATAGAAATTATTTTGAAAATAAACAAAAAATTAATTAAGCCCTCATTTTTATCCAACACATTTCCATTTTGATATTGTATTTTAAAACAGAAATCGAAAACCGACGACCTTAGTTTATGTATTTAGCGCGCACAGCAAGCTAGGAATGTTAATGTGAGCATTTCTAGTTGAGTTTTGTTTCGGTAGGAAGCCTGCAAAACCGCTTCTTCGTTAAGACAAAGCTTGCTTACGACAAAACTGTTTAAATTAATTAATTAAATTAAGTTGAAATTATAACTCTTTAATACGATGTACCTAGCACCTCAAAACATGCATTTTGGATGTGATTATACGTGCAAGCAATGTTTGCTTTTGTCTAGTTGTGCACCTCCTAAGGTTGACCCTTCTGCATTTCTACTAAACATAAAAAAATTCTTACACTGTTATAACCGACATATCTATTGTCCACAATCCACATATAGATCCAGTTTAATTAAGAAAACAAATGTTGATTCAATTGTCAAGAATCAAACTCATATTTTATAAGGATGGCAGTTTTTCTTATTAGTTAAGGATGGCAGTTTAAATCTTATAATCTATGTGTGTGTGGACTTTACTAGTAGGTAATTTGTAAGTTCTTCTTTAAATATTCTTTGAACCATAAAGCCTATCCTAACTCTAAAGTTAACCCTTTTTGTCAAAAAAGAGTAATATTTAAAGCCTAACACTTTATTTTAAGTAATGGTGATATGTTTGATAAGTATAATCACATGGTTGATGTAACTGATGATTTATACTAATTATTATGAACACTGTTTTTTAATGTAACAACAACCACATCATTACGATTGATACCAAAGTTCTGTAAAGGCTGTGCAAAATTAACTATTTAAACATTGTTCATTTGGAATTGAAACACATGTTTAAGCTTGTGTCCCTCTAATTAGAATTTGTCATATTAATTAAAAGTTTCACTTTAAAATTTCATTATTTTTACATTTTCTTTGAGATTCTCAACTCACTTAAATCATTTATAAAATATACAAATATTGTTCAATACTTACGTTTTAAAATAATTTAAGGTTGAACCAAAGGATTCACAAGAAAAAAAAACTAATGAAAGTTGGGTCTAGTTAAATAAATTAATCTCTCACAAAGTCAAGATTTGAATATCTATTAAGAGAGATGTTTATATTTAGTGTTTGAGTATATTTTAAACATAATTATCTCCTAACGAGATCTATGAAAAACAATAGAAAAAAAACTAAACATTTGATAAATCATACTTAATGTTTCTACAAAGTAGTTACATGCACACAATAAAACATATCTTTCTTAAAAAGGCAACATATTCTTTATACAAGAAAACTATCTTTTAGTAAAAAAAATTTGTTATTTTCACCCCTTAGTATAACTCCCCTTCTTTTTTTTTTGGAAAATATATAAATGAATATATTCCAAAAATATTTACAAGATACACAGGGTATACCCTGGCAAATCAAAAAAATATGGAGTTCGATACACTTGCCAAAAGAAGCAAATGACCTAAGCTAGGAACAAAATCCAGCTACAAACAAAATAAGACATTTGCTAATACAAGTGCATCAAGTGAGCTGAACTAAATATTCGGAATTTAATTTTTTCAATTACATCAGAATAAAGAAAACGTTGACCATCAAATAAAATACAATTTCTAGTGGTCCAAATAACATAAACAGTAGAAGCCAAAGCCAGGCAGCGGGTCTTCCCCATGATTCCCGAAGTGGCACGATAGTGAACCAAGCTGTTCATAGTCCCCCGCAGAGAAATATTACGCTTCGGAAATTTAATCCAATCACAAATTTCAGACCACACCCGCAAAACAAATCTGCACTTAAAAAATAAATGCTCATTAGTCTCAAAATCAGCATGGCACAAATGGCATAACGATCCTTTTCCTAGAAACGGAGCACGGTCCAGAGTCAAGCATTTGTTGCTAGCAGCCAACCACAAAATAAACGCCTCTCAAGGCAGAATACCAGCATTCCAAACGACTTTAGACCAGAAAACCTTTGGCTTAGCAAGATAGAAATAATTATAAGCGGATGACACATCAAATCTGCCAGGCAACAGCCAAGAATCAAGTAACAAGCAAGCCATCTCCCGGTTGCCTTCCCTCTCCAAGATGGAATCACGGATGAACATGAGTCTCTTGACAAGAGCAGAATCTGATTTGGCAACCGAGTAGGACCAAACCGAGCAGCCTCTTAAGTAGTAATGGTGAACCCACCTCACCCATAAGGATTCTTTGTTGCTAGAGATATCCCAAAAAGAACGAGCCAAAAGAGCTAAATTCCAACTCTTAAGGCAGTGAAGACCGAGCCCACCCTCCTTTTTAGGAGAACAAACAAGCTTCCAAGCAACCAAGGGCTTCTTCCTACCAGCCTCCGATTTCCCCCAAAGGAAATTCCTACAGAAAGCATCAATGTGGTCTGTCATAGCGATGGGCAAAGGGAACATGGACATTCAGAAGTTAAATACCCCCTATCACAGCCCGGATCAACTCTAACCTCCCAGCATAGGATAAAGTTTTATCAGATAGTTATGTTCACGTACGTTTGAAATACTCGTGAAAAAGCCTACAAAGCAAAGCAATGGGGGAAACGACCAGAAAATCGGTGCGCAAGTGCAGCAGCGGCACAGGGTACCCTTTTACGGAAGTTATCTGACCAAGAAAATGGTTTGAAAAAGAAAATATACATATCACTTGTTCTTGTACCACTTTTGCTCCTATCTGGTAACGACTTAACCTGTCAATTCAATCAAATACTATTTTATAATTTGTTTCCTTTTTCTGAATTAAATATCATACTTTAATCTAAAATCTTAAGATTCATATTTATGGATCTCTTCCACACTTATATGAGGCTCAACTTTTATATTTTATTCAATGTAGAACTTTTACCTCAAACTTGTACTTCAACGTATAAAATATTTGAATATGATTATTAAATTTTTTATGTTAGGTATGCAATATTGTCTAACTCGTATTACTTTTCACTTTTGGTATAATGTAATGTTTTTTGCGGCAAGAAAGTGGAGCTTTAAGAGCATCTCTAATGGGGAGTGTTTATATAATTTTCTTAAAATCTCTTACTCATCTTTTTGTGGTCTTCGTAACATTTTTTGTGGTTTCCATATTGTTATATCATTTATAAGAAATTCTTACAAAATTTTGATCCAATACAAGAATAATAAGAAACTCCAAAAAATCTACATAGTTGGTGATGTCAAAAAAAAAAATAAGAAACTGTAAAAAGAATTTCTTATATTAAAAATCCAAAATTTTTATGAAGAGACTCTCATGTCACATAAATATTCTCCAATAAAAGGTTTTTTCTAATAAATAATTTCTTATTTTTAGAAACTCAAAAACACCTTCCTTCCATTAGAGATGTTCTAACTTCTAAGGGTGTGGCCAAAAAAACAATGAGATTGTCTGTTTGTGGAACAGCACACATGGCGATTAGGTGAAAGTCATGTGGGGAGGGCAAGGTGGAGACACGTTGTGGAAACTCTGAGTAAGCATGTAAGTCTCACCGAGTCCATCACTCGCAAGTCACACAATTCACAAACGTTTTGCACGAGCTTGATTAATGAACCTCCTAGCACGACCCTTGGCGTGTTCATCGTGTGGCAAGACACATACATGCAAAGGTAGTACAACTTTACAGTACAAACAAATATGCAAGTGACATGGTTTTGTTTTCTTAATTAATGAACGTTAACGTATATTACTTTTTCAATCTTAAAAATTAATCTATTTTAAAACAATTCTTTTAGATACAAGTCAACGTAAATTACCATTTTTTAATACGTAAATTAAATTTTCAATAATTAATTTAAGTGAAACTGAATTTAAATTTTAAAATAAAATTTCAAATTTAAGTTATATTCTTATCGTGTTTTTCACTTGCCTGAGCTGTGAAATGTTGTCTATCCCTTGGCATCAGCTCTTTCTCTGATGTGGGATGAAATACCTGAAAAAGGAAATTTAATGCTTAATTCAATATTTGTCTGAGATATATGTGTGGTGAATGGAATGTAACTTATTTTCTATAATTATGTATTTTGTTTTATAGATAACAACCGTGATCGAGTTGATAATGTTCTTGTTGTCCACTAAGGGTGTCATGTAGATAGTGGTAATCGATTGACCACTGACGACTACTTGAGTCCCGTACAATACAAGTGTTGTGATAAAAAATAAATGTGGTTAATAAAACTTTATTAAAACTAGTTAATCACATATAATTCACACCAATAATATAGTGAAAAAAATTGTGAAAATATAATTGGTGAAATTCATGTATTAGAAAATAAGTAGAGGATCTCAATACGCTATTGTAAAACGTATTGTTTTTTAAAAATAAATACTATTTTAAAAAGAAGATATATAACAATATGGTTTAACGGAATAAACTCATAATTCCTGCGAATTTGACAAATATAGATTAGCATTTCTCTTATTACATGGATTCTAGAATCACTTAAGATCTTGGGAAAGAAGAAAAGAAGAGTCACTTGCCATTGGTAGCTTACATTCCTGAGGCTGCGAGCTACGTACGCATTGACATTTTGACTTCAACAAAAAGCCCAACTAAGCCACCATGGTTCCTAGCCAAACAAACTTAGCTTCCAATTCGAGAAGTCCACAAACGGCACTGCCGAAGAAGACCCAAAATAAAAATGCCTTGTCTTGTACTCGTATTTTCTATCCATTAATGCGACTATTTGTATTAATTCCACTAATTGACTTGAGTCTATGTATGCAGGTTCGAGTTTCCCTTACGTTCATTCTGCCCTTTGAATTTTAAGCAACGGCACTCACAGAATTGTAGTTCTGTGAAAGACAGAGAGTGGAAAAAAATGGCTAGCCGTGAAAATTTGTGCACAAGCCTACAGTGACATTTTACAATATATTTATTGCATTAATTAATAAATGAGTTTAATCTATAAAATCATCTATGGACCATGGTCCTTGATATTTCCTGATCATTGAGGTCGTTACTCAATGACCTTTTCAACACTATTGTTTGTGGCAGAACATTCTTTTGCTTCGCGTTTCTTCTGTCTAATATGGCGTTCTTTACATATAGACAAGTTGACGCAAAATTAGCGCAAAGAAAGAAAATGGCATAATTGCAAGTTACTCGCAGACACTACTAATCCATGGCTCAAAACACATGAATCTAGTAGTGTATCACAATTAATATTGAATCAAACTTGAAGTTGCGGACTGAAGCCCTGAGTTTTACCCGCATTTAAGACGCAGCCAGACAAAGAACATAAACTTCACCTGAATGTCTCTCTTGATCAACACACACCTCTATTAATTGCGGTCTTTAATTCAAAAGTACGTACTGATACATTACCGTACGTGAAAGGTAATTCAAGATTCTTATCTTCACACCTTTGATCCCAAAATTCTTATCAAGGGAATGCAAAAGTAGGTTATGTTCAACGTAGGATATACGTTGATGTGGCAGAATAATTAAGGAACATGGATCCCAACATTATTATTGTTGTAACTTATGGGCAGTCTTACTCTTACACTAATGTTGCTTTATCATCGGCTAAGCGACAGTTTCGTGACCATCTCTACTGTACTCAACACAAAACTTGTTTGAGTTGGATAAATAAAATTGAAGGCAAAACGATTTTATTAATAAAAGTCAAATCTGGTACAAGATGTACCAATATGACCAGATACCAAACTGCCAAGTAAGCAGAATACAAGTAATAGGAGCCCACATACCATGCCTACGTACCCACCCCCCAATATCAATTAAAACTAAAAATGTGCAGCACCATAAAACTGTCTAATACAAGTGTGAGTTAAACTCCTATATCGAATAAAAATAGAAAAGTTTAATATTATATAAGTGAGGAGAAGATCCATAAACTTAAGTCTTAAAGTTTTTGATTAAAGTATAGTGTCTAACTCACTTATATGGTTGTTCTTATAAATCTAAAATCCTATAGATATAGAATACTAACATATTTCCTTTAACCACATGTACGATTCCTCCCACTACGGGCTAAGCAGGAAATAGAACACAAAAACCGAGATGATAAGGAATAACCAAATATTTTTTTTAAATCATAGTTTATTCAATCTTCAAACATCCTTACTTTCAATGGTTCAATAATCAAAACCTAAGGTTAAGGGTGACTTTATTAGTTAATTTTATTAAAAAAATCTTCAAAATTTAACCAACTTTTATTCACTTGCTGCGTCTTATAAGTAGAGTGTTTCGATATCAATTTTTTAAGCTCATTTAAATTGTTGGTTTTTTAGACCAGTCCATTTAACCCGTGTCTTGACGGCGGGCTTTGCGGACAACCCACAAAGTTTTTTTGTGTCCTAGTTTTACAATGTTCTTTTCAAGAATAAGGACTGAAAGTTTTGATATAAATTGTTTTAGAAAGTGACATAAAACTAATGTTAAAACTACCCAATGATATTAAAACTTCGAGAGTATTGTATGATACTTAGCTTTTAATATTAAAAAATTAGCTCCACTAAAACTAATTTTAATATTATTTTGATCAAATCATGGATTTAAATTAAAATTAATGTTAGCCTACACTAATTTTCTTTTTAGTCAACTTTTTAATTTGATATTATTAGACCTTTGTTTCTAAAACGGTTCAAAAATGGATCAAATTTTAGATTTTTTAAAATGGTTTTATATTTTTATATTTTTAATTTGCGGATGCGGGCCAGTTGTTTTAATCTGCGGGCTAAACGACATGGTTGCGGAATTCCAAAAATAAAGTCCGTTTCAAACGTAAACTTAGTGTGTGTTTAAATAACAGTTACGTTAAACATAACTAGCTTTCATTATAAAGCAACAAGAGACTTCCTTCTACTTTCTTGTTTTGAAATGTGGAAAAATCGTGTTGAATGTGATTTCAATGGGAACCAAACACACTCTTATTGGGCAGGTTGCATGTTATGCGGCAAACTTACCTACATATGTAGCTTTAGGTAATTATTTAACACATCCATTAGTGCATTACGAATTAGGCAACCAAACCATAATGCAAAGCTCTACTTGTAAGTTGTAATCTCTTTACTTTAATGCAGCAAATCTGTTTGTTTAAAAAAAGACTAGCATTATTATAGGCCGTCGGTACAAAGAAGGAAAAGGCCAACAAAGGCCGAAGATAAAGACCAATTTGGGCCTTAAAACCAACAGGGCGATGTTGGAGCCCAATTAACTTTGGGTTTTGTCCACGTGGCGTCACAAAGGTAAAACCTTGAAACCCTTTTAGATCTGCGATTTGGGAGCTGCAGCGCCAGCAACGGAAAAGAACGAAGACGAGACATTGCATTTCATTAGCAGCGTTAAAAAAAGAGAGAAGAAAAATGCGAAAGTTCGATCCATGGCCCGTTTTCTTCAAGCGAGAGTGGAAACGCAACTGGCCCTTCCTCGTTGGATTCGCAGTCACCGGAGCTCTAATCACCAAACTTTCCCTTGGCCTTACTGGTAAAACCACCAGTTCCATTTATCTCTCTCTCTCTCTCTCTCTCATGAATTGAATTGTGTGTTTCTTTTTTATGTAATTGTAATTCACCGTCTCTTGTTTTTCGCAGAGGAAGAGGCTAAGAATTCCAAATTCGTTAAGGCGCACAAAAGGTAAACCCTATGCTCGTGTATTATTTCGTTTTATGTTTCGGTTGTTTGATATTTGGTATGAGTATGTTTGTATTGCTTCCGATTGTTGAAAATTGAAGCGGTGGAGCTTGTAGATTTATTTTGTGTAGTTTCCGAAAATGATGAGTTCTATTTGATATTTTGTTGTACGTATAAATGATACTTTCTTATTGACAGTGGTAGCAATTCAAAGTGGCGAATAGAAAACAAATAGTAAGAGATATTTTTTTTTTTTTGATCAGCAAATAGTAAGAGATATGAAAATTCACTAACTTATTTCAATAATTCCTCTCCTCTCAATTTATCTAATTTGTACTGTTTACACTGGATAGATATCCTGACAGAATTCTGTCCACATTGCATATCCTAATAATTCCAAGCAGAATTGGTAACCAACAATTACATCCCAAACTTTTCTCTAAATCTAGTTGGTTTCTTAACTCTTAGCAATTGAAACTTCTTCCTCAGTTTGCTGTAGACCTCAACTGTTGACCTGATGAGCTATTGTAGCATCTTGATCTTGGTTGTTGCTCATGTCAATATCCTCCCTTCCACTTCAACCTTGTGCTCAAGGTTGAGGTCAGGATAAGTAGCACCTATGCTATCCTCATCTTCCCATGTAGCTTCTTTGAAGCACAATGTTTGCAGTGATGAAATTCCAGTAAATGCGTGCAAACTCATCTATAACTTTTTTGGTGCCAAATCTGGAGTTCTGGACCAATTTCCTCTCAAGCATCACATCAGAAGCAAGAACATTAAGAACATGCACTGAAGCTCAACATTTATGACCAACAGTATATTGTCGGCACTGTAAAAACACAGGCATTTTTCACGCCTTACCTAAATTTCAGCCTGAGTCAATCTCTGAACAGTTTGCTTGGGTTGGCTAGGTGTGTTGGAAATGTGAGTGCTGTGCGTAGACCGTAGTGGACCTATGTATACTTGAGGGTGTGCAAATGCACCCCTTGACTCTGGTTCATTCCACGCTAATTTGTCAAAAACTACGTATTAATTTTGAGATAAATAATACATTTGAATTTGTTTTTGCTTTTTCATTTGAGTTTGAGTGCATTTGGGTTTGGATTTTGGATTTGATGTTTGGATTTGCCTGATCCAACCTCTCAAGAACCCCGTCATACTCAATCCCAGATCTGACTAACAGTCCCTCCTGCAGTTGACTGATGGTCTGCTATTGCTTGTCCAATCGATCACCCACAGACTTTGAGTGCATAGAAGCCATGATATCTCAATGAAAGCACTAATTGATATATTCCAACAATCCATCTCCTCTCATATCTTCATCCTATTTATACTGTTTGCACCGCATACCATAATAGAATTCTGTATATATTGCATATCCTAACAGAATTGGTAACCAAAAATTACATCCCTGACTATTCTCTAAATCTGGTTGGTTTACTAACTTACAGCTTTGCTATGCTCTTAGCAATAAAAACTTCTTCCTCAGTTTGTTGTTGACCCAACTATTGACCTGATCAACTATGTTAGCATCCTGGTCTTGTTCCATGCTCATATCAGCCTCCATTTTCTGATATTCTGGACAGGAAAATAATTTCCAAGTTGATGGAAGCAAATTGTTGATACTAGGCACCTTTGGCTTATCACAAATGAAACTCATTATTGTCTTCAATTTGGCTTGAATGATAATCATTTGGCTTGAGTTGTGGAATTATGAGAAATAACTTATCATTGTCTTTGATTCTACATTGTATTTTATTTATATACCTGATTATTTGTATGCTTTATCGGATTATCACATGTTCTTAGGCATGCATCTAAATTTATGGATTCTGATTATAGGACATTGTTTTGTTCATATTTATTCCAGGTGACTTCTGAATCGTGACATCTGCCTGCCTTTGCACTTTATGTTAGGTTTGTCAAGATTACTTTGCTTCTCTTGATTTTATGGATTGTAATAACAGAAGAGAGATGCTCTAGATAGTCTCTCCAAATCTGTATTCCATGTTCTTATTTTCAGTTTTGGTTGTTTACCTAACTCTGGTTGAGAGAACCCACAATAAGTTAGTAATTTCTGATTTAAAAAGTTATTTCCTTCATTGTTAATACTTGTCCTTGAGTTTCTCGTGTTATGCATCCACCATAATCTTGAGGAAAATCGATGTCTTTAATGGTGTACGTTTGCCTTGCTAATGTTTTTAACTATCCAGTTTTCACTTAGTATTGAGGGTATCTTATGACTACATTCATGACGACCAACTGTTTTACTTAGTTCACACTAAGCTGTTTATTTCAGAGTTAAAAACCTTCTTAATGGTGGATCCTAGAAGAAGTGATCATATTGCCGACTTCATCCTTCTTCGTTTTTCTCGTGTTTTAAAGCCTAATCGAGTAGCAATTGTTTGTTTTTGAAAATAAATGAAGAAAATAAATGATGGGCGAAACTTATGGATATGTTATATGGAGAACAAAGAATAGGAGTAACAAGGAATCTGCACACTATATAACACGTATGAGTACATATATAATGAGAATAGTTCACATTTTCTAAATTTAAAGCGTAGGACATGCATAAATACTTGAGATTAAAAGTTGGTATTTACATAACCATTTAAAAAAAGTTATATATCTTTTTAGTTTTTCAAATAGGGTTTACTTATTGTTTTCATTTTTTATGATTCTATATATGCTATATATATCGACCATTGAATTGGGCTGCGGTTGGTCTTGGTGCAAAATGATAGTTTTCGCAAATTGATCAAACCTACCTCCTAACAATTTGCTAGCCGTTAATCTAACAAAATGCTATTGAATTTACCACTTTCTTTTACCAAAATAATGTTTTGGCCAGAAAATAATTCGCCATTGAAATTTCGCCAGTTTGTTTAACTCTGTTGACATCAAAAAGCATAATTGGTGGTACTAACTAGTTCACGAAATACATGCTTTCAGTTTCTAACCAACAATAATAATTGTGTGGATTTGAGCAAAAAAATATAACTTAAGTAAGGGTTATTCTCTTTTCCAAGAAAAAAAAAGGTTTATTCTTTATGGTCTTTAATAACCGTTTTAAGTTTACTGTCCGTATTTCTTCATTTTATATCCATAATGTCTTGTAATAGTATTATTCAATCCTGCTAACTTTTCAGACTTGAAATTTTTTTGGCTTCTCTAAGGTGAGAGGAGTACATTTTAGATAATAAAAATGCTATAATATCCATTAACTAGAAAATCAATGAGATTGTAATTAATTTTATAAACTAAGTAAATAAAAGTAACAATAAACAGATTAGAGTAGCCGTAAAAATTCCCCTATGACCGAAGAAAAAGAATGGTGGGAGTGGGATCACGATGAAAGCAAATCCAGTTGCACGTTGGGGGATTTACAGTACACGTATTATAAAATGGTTGCCATTGTTAAAGCTTTAATTACCTGAAATCCATTAATTTACATGGATTTTTGGCTCAATTAGATTAGGTTAAGGATGTGTTTGGAAAAAACATTGGATTCAATGTAACTAACGATTTTTCAATTCATTAATACTATTTTTTCTTTAGTTAAATGTTAATTGGTGTTCTTGGGATAATAGTTTAAGAATTAAAAGAAAAACAAAATTATTGGAGCACACAAAATTATGTTGCAAATGCATGAATTGATATATAGTGTCTTGCAAATGATAAACTAAACACCAACAATGGTTGACACAACTAATAACTGTTTGTGTCCATTAATCAAATGATTCAAATCTTGATTAAGTGTTGGATGTGAAATAAATCGTGTTGCGAGGGGGAATACCCACCTTATATATGCTTACGGTCCCTAACAAATGTTAGTTATAGCTTCGGACAAAATTATTTTCCACCAATGGCATGATAAAAAAAAAAAAAAACTATAAACTAAACACAGACTAAGCAATTGCTTTATTCTTTGTCATTCCAATATCAATACAAGGGAAGTAACAACTTGGTTTAAAGTATTCACCCTTTAAGCCATATATAATAAAGAAATAAAGTAGATAGGCTTGCAAATTAAGTCAATTTTGAAAGGGCCAGAAAAAGGAAGAGATGAGGCAATATGACAGGACTCTTTGTAATAAATTACTTGTGGCTATTAATCTACTATATTTGTAGACAAATATATTTGAATAGCAGTTAGTAGTTATATTAGAGGCTTAGATTTAATTGCTAAACCGTGGATTATTATTCTATAATTCGATGCATGAGTACCACCACATCTCACAGATGCTTAGTTATTCAAATTGAACCCACCAAACCTCATCTTTCCCAAAGCTACATACCAAATCCAATCACCTACTTAATTTTCAATTTGCTCTATGCCTCTAACAATTGATTTTAGTTTTTGCATGACAAAACAAAGCGTAGGATCAGTCCGATCCATAAGAAAACCACTGAAACTTATTAAAACTTAAGACTAATGTAGCATACTGATAATCGTTACTAATACAATGACCTCCATGGGCACAAGGCAATTAGTTTGTCATTTTTCACCTTTTTTTTCTTTCTCAACTGTTTCACAACTATCAATTAATATGACAACTTCACAGTCAAAACATACCTGCCAATGGGAGCCATTCATTTCGTGGGCCAGTCGAGGTCTAGGGAGGTTGACTTTCAAAAAACAATCATCATCTCCTTGTTCGTGGGATCATTAGAATTTAGACCTATTCATTCATCTGCTCCACAGCCTCCACTAAGCACATTAGAATTCATTAAACTTTGCAAACAAAATATGATTAAGGCAACGATAGATAAGTAATGACAATGGATGAAAAATTATATTCTTGGAATTCTTTTCTTGTTTTGTCTACAATTAAGAGAGAAAAATAGGGGGAAATGTAAATAAGATGAATGATCCAAAAAAAACAAAAGACAAAAGAACAAAATTTAAAGAAGGCCTTATTTATTTCTGCACAACTCTTCTTCTCTGTTTTTTTTTTTTTTTATCGATAAATGCTAGTCGTTAATGTTTTCTCACCCTCCCTTCTCCTTTTAGGCTTTTACCACCCAACCAACCTTATAAGTCTTCTTCTCTCTGTCTTGTTTTCATTGACAATTTCAACCGTGCAGTAACTCTATGAACTCTTTTGGGTGTTTCTGGCAGAGAAACTCACAGACAATGGTTCAGCAACACCAGCTGGGGTGGTGGCAGCATCACTGTCTCATGCATTTGCTCTTTTTGTTGCGGTCACTGTTGGTGCTAACATCTCAGGTGGATATGTTAACCCTGCTGTCACATTTGGTGCCTTTATTGGAGGCCACATATCCCTCCTCACAGGCATTTTGTGCTGGATTGCTCAGTTGCTTGGTTCTGTAGTTGCTTGCTTGCTCCTTAAATTTTCCGCTGGTGGATTGGTAAGACACTTTACATATATTTGTCCATGAAAAATGTTACTAACATAGTTTTTGACAGTTTTTTTTTTTTTTATTGAGAAATATTAATTTATTAATTTTTAATCTTTTTTAACAGGAATCGAACTCACAATCTTTTTTTCTTTCTCTTTTTCCTTAACCCAACTTATTTTATATCTTCATACTTTCCGATACTCTTGCTTTTGTTAACACACTCTATATTATTAGCTGAAATTTATTAGAAATCACATAATTACATGGAACTCACTCCTTATCTAATAGACTTTACTTGTGATTTTATAATTTTTAATAAATTTTAATCAACACAAGAGACTACATTAGAAGTGTGTTACTAGGATTCCTCGTTTATTCATTCTAAAATGAATCAAGACATGCTAATTTTAGTGATATTTTTTTGTTTGTGCGCTCATTGCAGGAAACATCTGCGTCCTCATTGTCTCCTGGGCTGGGAGCTGCAAATGCACTTGTTTTTGAGATTGTGATGACTTTTGGTTTGGTTTACACAGTGTATGCTACTGCAGCGGACCCAAAGAAGGGTAACCTTGGGATAATTGCTCCAATTGCAATTGGTCTCATTGTTGGTGCTAACATCTGGGCAGGTGGTGTCTTTGATGGTACATCCATGAACCCAGCAGTTTCTTTTGTACGAGTATTACTTTATACACTATAAGCATTTCTTCATACACTATATAGCTACAGTACAATTCCTAAATTGTCCTTTTAAATATTGCCGTTTTATGTTATATAGTAATATAAGCCGGATTGATTGATCCGTAAAGAGGCTAGGGAGAAGCCGGATTGTTTGATCCGTAAAGAGAGGCTAGGAATGATTGCCGGATTGTGTGA
>PYAF01001934.1:223178-237821 GCA_007407185.1 Glycine tomentella
ATGGAGATGCTAAGAGGAGAACAGGAAGAGTACGGGGAAAACGAAGAGTAGAGCAGAAACAAACCCAAAGAAGAGAAAGCGCCCTTATCTTTTTCAAACCTTCTTTTATTTAATGACAATATTTAAAAGGACAATTTAGGAATTGTACTGTAGCTATATAGTGTATGAAGAAATGCTTATAGTGTATAAAGTAATACTCCTTTTGTACCTGCGGTTGTTAGCGGGACATGGGCTAATCACTGGGTCTACTGGGTTGGCCTATTAATTGGTTCCGCTATTGCTGCCATTGTATATGAAACTTTTTTCATCACCCCTACTCTTATGAACATCTTCCTGTAACAGATTATTAGGACCTAGATTCCCTATTAGAGTTTAAAGTTGGGGGTCGCGGATGATGGTTCTTTGCTTCCCATGAAGTGCTTTGTTGTTAACATTTCCTTGTTTTGATTTCTGTTACATTTCGTCTTGTTCTACAAGATCATTTACCAAGTAATTGCCACATTTAAACTTCGAAGTTTTAACCAAACTTTACATCCTCTTGTTCATATAAATGATCCTTTAAGGAGAGAATATATTTTATAATGCTTACTATTCAGAAGTTCATAACCATTAATAATAACAACCAACTCAAAATGCAATATTTAAGAATAAGAATGAACTAATTCATTTCATAAACAAGCTAAGCTACCACTATTAATCAACAGTAGTTATTATTGTATATATCAAATTATCAATATAAACTCACCGGCAGAAATCTTTACATAATATATGAGAATGATCTATTTAACAAGAGAATATGTATTTGATTTTTATCTTGTGTAAAAAATTTCTTAATCCAGCGACAATCATGAACACGAGCTCTGATCCAATGAGTTAAAAGACACTCATGGTCAATAACCCAGGACCAAATAAAAAACAAGGCAATATATTACAAATCACGGTCTTTCTTCTAACTACTACCATCTTAATCATAATTGAAATCAACAATTCCATTATTTGGCAGTTGGCACTATTATCTTGTCAAGGAAAAAAAATAGTTGCAAATAAAAATTTTGAACGAGTGTCTCCGAAAGTTATTAATTTTTTTCACAAACAAGTTCGGAAGTTCAATAATCAATACAATGTCTCTATTCACTGACCAAGATGAATGGAGTTTTGTAAAGCTCCTCATGCCCTTTTCTTGTCATGGCGTTTATAGAGTTTTGTACGTCGTTGCTTGAACATATGCAGGTAAAGTTTGAACCAGAGGAATGGATAAACTATAAGTACCACCTGAATGAGAGAAATGGAGCATAAATTAAAAGAATAAACAATTCATGGATGTAGATAAGTTACAAATAAACAAAATTGAATTGAAAAGGAATAAAAGGGCATTTGATATACAGCAAAAAACCAGTTTCAGTCAGTTCCCAACACTAAGGTGCATTTGGAAGAGCTTATGTACAGTTCATTTGGACTTATGGCATCAACACTTGTGTAAGTTTATGACATAAGTACCTGTATAAATGTTTGGAAAAACTTATAAAAATAACTTATGATATATTCAAAGTTTTGAGTTTATTTCAATAAGTTCTCCAAAATAATTTATGAAGGCAGCAAACGCTTATAGGCAATTAGTTTAATCTTATTTCTTCTTTAATTATAAAAATAACTTGCGTTAAATGCTTACATGATAAGCCCTAATTGAACTAGAACTTGGGGCCTGTTTGGGTAAATAGCTCAATTAAGCATTTATTAAGTGCTTATTATATAACCGTTTATGTATAAGTTGTTTCTATAAACAAAGATATAATGTTAAACATTTTTCAAATAAGTTCTAATTGGTTTGTATAAACTATCCTAAAGAGAATATTGAAATAAGAGGGAAAAAAACAGCTTATGAACAGATCATAAGCTCTCCCAAACACAGGTACTTGTAAAATGGAGTTTAAGTAAGTTTTTCCAAACACATCCTTAAGTAAGCTAAGTTTTTCCAAACACATCCTTAAGTAAGCTCTTGACCCAAATGCATTGACACAACTATTTTTAAGCATTTTTTTCTTATTTATATGTTTTTCCTCTCTTGTTTCAGGAAATCAAAGGCCCAATCAATAGGAGAAGCAAAAAACTCATAAATAATTGATGTCAACTACCAGATCCGTTCTAGGTTATGGGTTATTGATTACTTATAAGAACATACCTTAAGGAAATCATAATAACTAAATGGGAGGCTTGAAAAGGAATCTGCATAGAGATTCTTCTCCTTTATAACTGGAAGAGCCTGGTACATAGCCCATACTACATTATACCAACAGATCAGTTACTTTATGAAAGGGGTGGTGATGACATTTGATTAAGAAAGGAATGGGTGAGAAGTCAAGCATAATAGTAAAATCAATTTAAAATTCATTCAAAAACAAAAATTAGAGGTAGAAGGGAGATATTAATTTATGAACTCACTTTCACCAGGACCCACTCCCAAAGGATATAGCACAATAAACGCAGTGTACCTAATTAAAGGATAAAGCAATAAGCATATACTTGAAGAGAGTGTTCTATTAATATAATAGAAGATATTAACCTTATATTTCTACAAGAATATGGTATAAGATAGAAAAATACCTGAGATAGGTCATCCAAGAAGGACAATTTCCCAAACAACCGAAAGCATAATGTGAATATCTAATGACCTGCATCTCCAAATATTGCGGTCCCAGTCATCTTTCTTACTTGGAAAATGACCATGTTATATTTCTTTTATACCATAATTTTCATGGATTGCAGACATAAACACAGCATTAGTGCGGTAGAAGGAAAAAAAACCAGGCTACAGTACACCATAAACAAACCAGATATTCTATTTAAAAGAAGCAAAAATAATAAGAAAACTATATTACACTATATAATAGATAACCTAGGAGTTAAAAAAAAAAAAGGTTTGGGAACATTAAAGGAGAACTCAAATCCAGATCATACTAAAAAATCTGTTGAAAAGTGAACTTTTTCATGTGTTGTTATGTCATTTTCCTATTATTGCTCAACTAAAACAACATCGACATTATCAACAATGTCTCTTTTTTCGGTGAGATACTTACATGAGTATATTATAAATTGCTGCTTTAAACAAGAAGGTAATGCTAGAAAATTAAATGAACTACATGCAATAAAAATAAATAAACAAATTACCTCCGCCATGCTCCATGCAAGAAAAGTGATAAAAACTGAAGGTAATTCCTGAAGCTACAGAAAACATGGAACAAAAGGCCAAAGTTAGCATCTGTATCTGATTGTCAATCATTGCATACACGAGTAAACTTTCAGATTAGTCCTCAAGATTTAAGGGTCATGCACTTCAGTCCCTAAGATTTTAAAAAACCTCTATTAATTCAGATTAGTCCCTGACTTTACAAAAAATCACTTATGTTAGTCTTATCTTACTATATTTTTTAAAAGAACTAAAGTAAATATCATTTTATAAAGTTACGGACTAAACTAACTAGAGAGTTATAAGGTTAACTTGGTGATTAAAGGAAAAAGGGGGGATTGAGAGGTCGTGGATTCGAGTCCCTCCCATTAATAAACACTAAGAAACTAATATTTGCCGATTAAAAAAAAAAAAAAAAAAGACTAAACTAGCTTAGGAATTTTAAAATCTAGACTAAAGTATTCAACCTAAACAATTTCAAAAACTCATGTAGGGCTTTATTCCATGACCAAGAGCATGTGAAAATGAAAGTGACCAGAAATAGCATTACATTATTTAAATGAATCTTGCCAACACATGTCGCACTTACAGAATAATATTAACAAACATTGAACCAAAATGTAATACTTTCCGTTTTAGTGCTATATAGATATATATATATATATATATATATATGGCAACGCAAAAAGACAAGAACTGAAAGTGAGGCATAAAACCTCATCAAGTTTCTGAACAATGGCAAGCACAAAGTGCGTCCTTCCTCCCCATTGCATAAGAGGAAGCAAAACCCCGCTGGGCACAATGCCTGAAATTCATTCCACCACAAAAAAAAATGTTAACAATGCTTCTTAAATTTTAAACGTGTTCTACTAACAGAACAATTCAATCTCATTCGCAGAAGTAAAACGCACCAATGGCTCCGTGTATAACTTCCAAGAATGCAGCGCATTGCAGAAAACCTTGCAGAAATACCCAAGCAGAGCAATTATCAAACATGATGAAAAAAAATTATGTTTAATTACTCATTTGATCCCCATCATTTTAATCCATTTTAGTCTCAGACCATTAGTCACAGGTTGACTAGAGATAAGGCCGAAATTTTTATCGACAAATATTAGTTATTAGTTAATTAATTTTTTGTTAGTAGAGAGGATTCATAACCGCGACCTCTCATCTTTTCCTTCTCCCTTCACCATTAGACCAACTTTATATCTACCTCGCAAGTTAGTTTTGAGGGATTACCCAAATTATAATGAATAAAACGACTTAAAACAAAATAAGCTGTGCGTGTTTATCACAAATCACAATGTATTGAATAATTGAATTGCGAAAAGGGTAGTTTAGGAATGAACTGACAGATTAAGCTGCCGGCGGAAGCATAGGTTCCTTTGATGGATGCAGTGAGGAGAAGATTGTACAAAATCTTAGTTAAGGAAATCGTCCTGCGAGAGAGAAATAAGAGAGTGAGTAATTAAAAAGAAAGTGATGAAGCCTGAAGGATTGTATTGTACGGTACCATACCATCCAATGGCCTGAAAGGTGTTGTAAGCGAGAAGATAGAGTGTGGAGATACGAGACATTCTCAATTTCTCGTTTATGGTTATGAAATTATGGATAACTGGATTTGGATATGGTCATTTCATTTCCTCTTCGTCTTCGCTGCAGCCTGCATATGATATGGGTATATGGCTTAATTGCACAGTAAAGTCGCGGGCCAGCCCGTGACCAACCTATGCCATGGGTTCACTTCTATTTTTAATCATTTTTTATGTATTTTTCTCATAAATAGTTTCTATAAATGGCTATTTAATTCGAGATATAATGAAAAATATTTGCCTAATTTTATCTATTCATTTTAATAGTTAGAAAAACATTAATTGCTTTTTCAGATGCGATCTTTGTTGTTTATGAGCGAAAATTAAATAAGTAGAATGATAATAATATTTTAAGTTTTTAAATAGTAATGATTCGAGGGATGACAATGGGTTTCGTCATCACAATAAGATATGTAACAAATAAAAGCCAGGTTTGTGTGATTTTTATAAAAAGAACAAAATATTGATGAATCCTACCATCGTCTTTAGGATATGATTCGTCAATTTTTTATATAAATTAATCATCTTTTATTTCTTTTCTCTAAACTAAATAACACAAAATTTAATCATTTTTCACTCATATTCTTCTTTTCTTTTCCTTTTACTTCTTTAGTGTAAAGGACAAATGAAAATAACAGAAAAAATAATTAATAAGTGATTTTATACAAAACAATTATTTCAATCCATGCACTATTTGATTTGTAAAGAAATTAGACAACTTGTATTTAATCAAACATGACACATGCTCAAAAACTTGTAGTAGGATGTATAGTTATTTATCAATGACCACTAATACAATTTAAACTTAAAAATTGTTTGATTGTTTTGATTCATCCCATTAGTTGAATATAAGGAATAAAGAAGGATTAGGGCACCACATGTTTGTCCAAGTGGACTGTGACAATGGTTAAACGATCTCTGTGTGTTCCATAACACTCAAAGAATTGTTGAATCTTAAAAATTCAATCTAACACATCTTTACCATCAAATCGTGAAAACTTAAGTTTAACGTATATACCTAGAACAGAAGTCAGGGATTGTCATTGTTTGAGTTCTGAGCATAGAGAGACCAACAAAAGAACAGTTGGTTGACAATAGTTTCTCAATCGTCGCTTCAATTTTTTCAATCTGTGAGTCATGATTCCCCTCCATCTCCTCAATGTGAAGGTCTGCAACAACTTTGTCTACTTCTAGCTTCCATTTTATCCAGGATTCGGTCAACCTTCATTTGTAATTCCTTTAGTCCAGTGTTCTCTGTCATGGTGTGATGAAAGCACCAATTGTAAGGAATAAAGAAGGATAAGGATTAAAAAAACAAAGAAGAAATTGTATTGTTTTATTAATTTCAGGGATAGTGATCAACTTCTAGGACCCTAGAAGGAATAGTGTAATTTGTCATCCAACAATAAGCAACAAGAGAAAAGAAGGAGAAGATACCATGAGAATTGGAATGAGATAGAAAATAATAAAATCCACTACAAAATACCCCCTCATTCATACTCTACCTCCCTCTTTGTTGATAGATTTTTTCCACACATAATCCAATAATCATGAGTTAGTTATTTTGGATCTGCTTCCTCTCCTCAAGTCCAGAATTTTCGAATATTTGATAGCTATCTATTTTGCCTGTTGTCCTCATATGAGCCATTTTTTCCTTTTGTCCTATGTCTATATCACGATTTCCATTCCTTACATTGAACAAGTTGTTACTTTCAACTATCAGTTAATTATCATGACTCTACGAAATGAGTTTTGTTTCAAATTGAGTTTGAGGTCCAATTCTTGTAATGGATCCCTTTATAGTCTAAAGTTATGGATTAATTTAAATTGTAAATGTTGAGCAAGTCAACACTACTTATATGTATAATTCTAAAATGCATTCGTGAAAAATAAATCATTCCTCAATCCAAAATAAGATTACGGCATTACTAAATCAAAACAAGATAATATTATCATTAAGAAATATTAGGTCTCATGTAAAGAAAATCAATACATCTCATACTTTTATACCTTTATCTAGCCATATATTTGAATGTACGTCCATCCAATATCAACGCGGATCACACTCATGAAGCAAGAATAAGCAGCTTTGACATCTTTTGAACGAATTTAATGTGAAAAATTAAAATATTTCCCCTAAAAAAAAATTAATTAAAATACACGTGCTTGTAAATTGAATCCAAACACACACTAACTGATACAATTTTCGAACAATACAATTCTAAATTCAATCAAAGTTATATATCAGTCTCATCTCAAGTGGATGGAATTTCTTTATAAAGAATTGAAGCACTCTTATAATTAATGTTTAAGTTTGATTGTTACTAGTATTTTTTTTTATCATTGCATGATACGTAAGTGCTCCTATTTACAAAGATAATTAAAAAAATGTTACTGTTAGGTCAATTTTAACAAAAAATCGTGATAAGTGGTGTCCAGTTCAGCTTAGAAGTGCATCTTCATTAATCTAATTTTCCAGTTTAATCGAAGTACTGAAAAAGTAGACTATTTAAGTCAGGACTAGAAGGAAAAAAAATTACTTATTTTCTAAATAACTAATATAACTAAAGTTAGGATCTATAATTTATAATATAAATTTTTAGACTGTTATTGAAAAAGTTTTGACACATGTTTTATGAAAAAATGTCTCCCCAATACATTTCTTGTATATAATTATTTTTTATTTATAGTAAATTTTACTTAAATGTTTTTATATAAAAATTTAGTTATTTATATTTAAATTTAAGTAATCGTATTTTAAATTTCAATAATGATTTAAAACCTAAATGGGTGAATTCACGTGATTTTGATTTTATTAATTATATTAACAAATTTAATATTATTTCCTTTTTTGAAGTTAAATATTCATGTACTGACAATAATTGTTTACCTTCGCATTTGACGTTATACACCAAGAGTAATGTAATCCGAAAAGAAAAAAGAAACGTAATGAAGGTGAGATACGCGATGTTAAAAAAATAAAGTTGCCATGAAAAGCCATTAGGCCGTGTGGCATAAAGTTGGCACACTTAAATTTTGCCCCAACAATTTCTCGATCTTAGGAAAAAAAGTAACGAAACATACTTCGAATTCCCCTAACAAATTTAATGATTTGAAAATATATTTAGTTTCTACCTCATTAATAATTTTAAAATTCAAAAATCAATTTAACACATAACATCTTGAAAATCAAGTGTGATGTAGTCTCTTCTATTGTTTGCATTAACATAGTATATTATTACAAATCACTCTCATCAAACAAAATCAGCAAGCTCCAATAACACTTGTATAATCAAGTAAACTGGAAAAGTTCTGACTAACTAATATTTTTAGGGTATTAATTAAAAATTTATAAAAATGTAAAAAAAATAAACAAAATAATTTTATTTCCACATTTCAATTAAAATCTTTCTTTTTTATTTTTAAATCAATGTCTCAGATTAACATTTATCAATTGAAAAATATAAACGAAAATTAATTAAGATGCAAAATTATTTTCCCATAATAAACTAGAACCATAAGTTTATTAATGCGCAAAGTTGACTTCTGCTCGATCCATGTGTCGTGCATCTTATACGGTTCTGATTGGAAAGGTGTGTATAGATTATTCACGCATTAGCAGCTAGTGGCTGATATTAATTTAATATAAATAAAAATGAAAAGTGCTATAATTGGTAGGCATCCATTCAAATCAGATTAAAACTTAAATTTGCACAAGTGCTTGATGTATATTTTACATAATTCAGAACATGACCACTTTCCCTATTGGATGTTTCTTTAAAGTAAAACCACAAACACATTTTGACATAGACTACAGTTATATTTGAGATCGATTACAGCTGTGTCACACTATGGAGGACCATGCCGAAAGCTCAAAGATACTATGCTGTACAGGTTAATTAACACTTAAGCCTTCTTATTGTGACAGATGGCACACACAAGAACAAAATATTGATAATTTTTTAAGGAAAAAAGAAAAAAAGAATCTCCTAATTAGCCAGTTAGAAATGCGTTCCCTTGTTCATAGTAAGGAAAATATTGGTCACTTAGTGTAGGGAATAACATCTTGTTACTTTCTTCTTCATCCATCACCCATAAGGGTTGAGAAGAAATGTTGTACTGATCCCATGATGGTGGAGAAGGCATAATCATTGGTGGTGGTGGACAAGAGAAGTTGCATCCCTCTTCACTATGCCCTTCATACACAGATTGAAGATTATTATTATAAATGTTGTTCTCTTCTTCTGACACAACATCTTTCCATATATCATCCATGGAGTACCCCTTTTCACCACCAATTAACACCATCATGTCATCGTCATATCCACCCGTGTCATAAAAACTCTCTTCTCCAACCTCTTTGGAAGCATGTGAATCCACAACATGGTTGTTTGAGGACAGTGAAGATTGACAACTAGAAGAAACAGGTGATGATGCAGATGCTGCTGATGCATGCTTTTTCTCTTGAGCCTTCTTTTTCCTCATGTGAGTCCTCCAATAATTCTTAATCTCATTGTCTGTTCGCCCTGGTAGCTTGCGAGCAATTCTTGACCATCTGCAAAGGAATCATCAAAGTAATTAAGCAAAAAAATTCAAAGTAACTTATTAACAAAACAAGGTGTCAAAGAATCTAACTCAATTAATTAATTGAGCATATAAATTATTATAAATTTTTGATACTATATTCTATATATAAAGAAATAAAAACTAAATAATATAAGACAAAGAACTAATTAATACTAGTAGTACTATATATATGGTAGGAAAAAATTAATTAAAAAGAAATTAAAATTGTGATGATGATGAGAAGGTAGGTAGCTTATAGTTTAATTATTTCTGCATGGTTCTCAAACCTATTTCCCCATTTGGAATGAAGGTCCATGACGAGTTGTTCTTCTTGGGGTGTGAGCTTCCCTCGTTTGAGATCGGGGTGGAGGTAATTAACCCACCGTAACCTGCAACTCTTACCAGTTCTATTCAAACCTACAACAAAATGAGGTGGTTAAAGGGGTGCTTCATGTATAACTTAGCATGTCCAAATATTCATACCTATTTACAGTCTCCCTCCACCTTCAAACCTGAAACCTTTGCTATAAAGTCCCATCTACGATCTCCAAACATGTTAACAAAATACACCAATTTGTAGTCCTCCTGTTCTGTCCAGGGACCCCTTCGGATTTCTTGTGGAACCATTTTTTTTTTCTGCCAGGTGTAGGGAAGAATATTTGTTGCTACTTTAGTTCTTCACTTTGATAGAAGACTTACGGAGACCTATGCGGGTACTAGTGGTATTTATACGTGGTTTTCTCACTATTCACATTCTGAGGTGTATTTTTATAATGAGCAAGCTTGCATATCCACCGTTCATGTGGTGCACGCATGCACATTCATCATTTGCTATGGGCAATGATCTGGATGGTGACGTCACCTATTACAAAGGATATAAATAAATAGTATCAAGGGAAGGGAATAGATCAATCTTTCAATGTAACTTCTCGGGATTGCTTTGAGTTGCAACAGCATCACCGAGTGCTAATTAATCATTATTCATCGCAGGTTTGCAATGGTTCATGTAAAAAATTTACTATTTGGATTCATTATCAGTTTAATTAACAAGTAGTGGTTTTATATGAATTAGGAATTAGGAAAGTTGGCTAATATCATATAATTTTATTAATTAAATTAAAAATTAATTTTTTAAGTATCTTTGATTAAAACTTAATATAAGAAATAAGAAAAAGTTATTAGAAATAAAATCTCAATCAATTGAAGAATATTTTTAAATTAATAGAATGAAAGTAATATTTGATAATATTTGTGTAAAATACTAAAATATGAGTTTCGGAAAAAAAATTGCAAAGGTGAGTTTAGAGTGAACTGAGTTATATTTAATTCAAAATAATTAAATAATTAATAATGTACATTGAGTAAAAAGATACGGAATTATATAATGAATCTCATAACATGAATGGGTGGAGAGAAATGACTTTAGGAAGCAACTTGGTGTTTTCTTATACAATTTGATCAATTGATGCGCTTCTTGACTTTAGAAAAGAGGAGGCCCAGGTTTTCCTATAGGAGAAAGTCGAAGTAGACAAATAAAACTTTAAAAGTGGAGAATAGGAAGAAATCGTTGAGATGTTTTATATATAGGCGATCTTTACTTATAATACAAAGTGAAAATCCCAGAAGCTATTGTTAATATTAATTCAGATGAAAAATTGTCACTCGTATTGAACTATACAAATACCATATGTTGGCTTGGTGTCCCAGTAGCCAACAGGATTTACGATTATGTCGGTCCTTTAGGCTGTTCAATTCCATTTCGCGAAAATAAATAATTCGCAACGTGAATAAATTAAATAAAATAGAATCAAAGCCCTTAGGATGCTATGGAGTGGATTTAAACTTTAAAGTTGTTAGATTAGATGTGCCTATGCATGTGCCCCGCCAAGCTAGGGAAAAAATAGATAAAAGAATCAGAAGAAAATGTTTGTTTTGAACTTTTGGCATTTGTAGGAATGTTTTCCATTTGATTTGATTCACTTTTTGTTAAATATAGATGTTGTTAACTAACAGTTCATATAGATCAATATTTTATCCCAAGATTGTTTGCATTTCAATTAAAAGTGATCAAATCAATCACCCAAGGGAAACTCCATAATATACATAAGAGAAATACACTTAGAGGGAATGTAAAAGGTTGAACAACCAATTCGAATATTTTCACTGCCACAAAACCAAGGAAGGCGCAAAGACACTTTGATCATAAAACCATTCACAAAAGCAAAAAATAAAATAAAAAAGTTATTTAAAAATAAAGCTTTAATTTTACATCTACATGCAGGAAAATAAATCCTAATTAAATGTGAATCAAATAAGGTGAAAAGCAAATCCAAATCGAAACACAAAAACCAATCAAGAACTTGTGAATTTGGTGACAACCTAGTGTAATTGCTATGCATACATAAATTATACATTTAAATCACATAACAATTATCTTATTTTTTTCCTTTTTTTAATGCTTCTTTTGTGATTAAAACGTAGGAATTTAGCTTCTTTTGAATTTTTTCTCCAGTAGATGGTAGCGCACTCAGCACGACAGGCCCGCTTTGTGCGTGATCACTTATCCAGCTGGACTTTGCATGCACGCACTTGCAGGTTTAGCGCGTGACTAATATCGAAAAACATGAGTGGGCTTTGTCTTAAAGATAAAAGGAGGGAGAAACATTATTTTATTCATTCAGTAAGCATGAGAGAAATCTATGGCACAAAAGAGAGAAGAATTCACTCCATAGAAGTTTGCTCTACACCATTGTTCTCCCATTTTTTTTCATTCCCTCTCATTGTCTCTTGTTTTCCTTTGTTTTTGTAAGTCTCTTATGACAATGAGAGGTTAAATCACCATTGTTGAAAGTTCAACAACTAAACACTCTTGATGTAATAATTTTTACTATCTATTTAATGTTATTTTTGTATTATTGTCTCTTTTATGAGTTTATTGTCATGTTTGTGGTTGGATCATCCATGTGCATGTGGTGTTATGGGGTTTATGCATTGGAAAATGTTTATATCCTGAGAACTAGTAAAGAATATCTAGATAATCTATATCTAGGGATAGAATGATATTATTTAATCTAAAATATGCATCTTTACTATTAACGCACATTATTTGATGTAACTCTTGAGGAGTTAGGAGTGAACTTAAGTAATTTAGGCTCTTCCACATGAGGAATCATGGTTAGAGTAGGTTAGGAGATAAAGGTAATGCGTGAAATAATGTTAAATGGAAAAATCTTTAATGTTGCATCAAGAGTAGTTTCATTAAGTTGAGCTCCAACATGTTCCGTATTCTAAATCAACAGTCAACTCACCTCTCCAACTGTTTGTGTTTTTTCTCTTGCACATAATTTGTTTCGTAATATATTTTACCTTGAATTTATATATACATGCATTATCACTTTGCAAATACCAAATTTTAGTCTGCCAATTGCTTAAAATTAGACGCATACGAACTCTGGGTACAATCAAAGTCCCTATGGACTCGACACTCAGATTTACCATTTTAATTACTACTTGGACGAATTGATGCACTTGCCAAGGAGTTAACAAGTGCCTTCAGAAACAATGTGCTTAGCCAACTATGATTCAATCTCGTCAATGCATTCTTCTCCCACCCCATTAACGTCTTTGATTTCTTCATCAAAGACCCACAATTTAAATCCCTTAACGACGTCCAAGACCAAATCAGTCGCATCCAAGGCCAGATCTACCTTCGTGAGGGATACAAGGTAACGGGGGGTTGCCAGTGGTGACATCAATTAAGATGCAACAATCCAGTTTTGGGTGACGAATGTCCTAGATCTGGGTTTTAGGGCAAGAAATCCTAATCTTGGCATTGGACTAAACTTGGGTGGTGCCGATGAGGCGATTCTACTCAACGAAGAAGACTGGACTTGGACAATAACAACGAGACAGTTATACTCAACACCAGAGATAGTGGTAAGGGAAAAGCCTATGTAGATGAGGTTGATTCTAGAGAGAGGAAGAGACAGGTTTGTTTGTTGATATGAACCTGAGTAAACAAAATGATCCTATAAAAGCTTGCCACATCAATGAGGGAAGGTAACCTTTTTTCCATGTTTGTTTTTTATTGCTTTAATTAATTATGGCGACTTTTAAACCGCCATAACTTGTAATTTAATTCTTTAGATGACTATTGACAATTTTGAAGTTACCACAAATGGTATTTTAAAATAGTCAAAAAGACACATCATCACTTAACAAAAGACTTGGCAAGGACCTAAAATAAAAAAATTCAAATATCAGGGAATAAATGCAAAATTTGGATATATTTAAAGATAAAAGATATATTTAAGCCAAAGTTATATTGCAGTAGTTAGTATACAATGTGATTTTTATACCCATGTCATTCAAATATTATACTATATGAATTGTATTATAAGTTATTTTTTTAATCAACAAATGTTAGTTTTATTAGAAATGTCAATTTGGAGAGATTTGAACCTATAAGCTCTCCCCATTATTTCTCCCTTCATTATTTTTTAATTACTAAGTCAATCTTATATCTTCAAATTATATTATAAGTAAATTTGCTCACACAAAATTCAATTTATCAACTAGGCCTCATATCTCGCCGTTGATTGATTTTGATTTAAAAGGTCAAAACAAAACTAATATAAGTAAATTTAAAACAAAACTTGTTGGATATGTTTTTATTAATGTTACATATTACAAATTGGAAAGGAAAATACCTAAGATAATTTTAAAATTTAGGTTACCTCTGTCGATTGGTACTGTTACATAAAGTAACATTTGGTGAAAATTGTTACTAGAGACTGAGCTATAGATTAAGAGCAATCAATTATAAAAAAATTAAGAGACTTACTGGTTTAAAAGAGGAGGGTGAGAGGAAATTTAATTAGACTTTAATTTGTTTGATTAAGAGATGAGGGGAGAGAATGTAGTCTTTTAGTACTAATTGTTAACATTTTGTACTTATAAATTCTTTTGAGAATTTTCATGAATTTATAATAAAACTTAATTATTTATCAGTGCATCAGAATTTAAGTTATCCATAGTTTATGTCCCGGTATCAAGTGATTATAAATAACATTCAATTCTCAAATTAATATCAAGAGGATACCATTAAATTGCAAAAGCAAATATTTATACTTCTTTCGTCTTATAATAATCGTCTTATAAAAGAAGAAAACTTTTGTCAAAATAATTATTATTTTATTTTTTCTTTATAATATTAATTATGTTTTTTACTTATATTTCTTATAATATTAAAAGACACGGAAAACAAAAATTAAAAATGAATTAATGATGATAAGATTA
>PYAF01001934.1:237921-288883 GCA_007407185.1 Glycine tomentella
TTTGTAAAATTATTATTATCTTTTATCTATTTATTAGATTTAATTTGTCTGTATAAAATAATTTAGAATAATAATTATAATAGAATGAGAGAGTAGTTTTTAAATAGGAATAAAAAATTATAAAAGGAAAATAAAATAAATGAAACTTGTACATTTTGTCTAAAAAGAGAATGAAAAAAAATCCAATTATATCTACAATAAGAGCTAAAGACTAAAAAAAAGGAATTGAATATTTTCTTAAAAATATAAAGGAAAACTTAAATGACATTATTTTCATGACTAGATCCCAAACAAAAATAGTTACTAAAGACAGTAACTATCCTGATATGCATATTAAACTTTTTAAAATTAAATTATATATATATATATATATATATATATATATATATATATATATATAAAAGAGTCAGGGGCTAAGCAGCCTACTTCCTAAGTAAAAATCTATCCTTGTTTATTACGCATCATTACCTTGAGCTCAATCCGTAAACTTTCACAAGCCGAAATATTAAGACAACCCGAAATCAATATTTGTTATACAAAAATAAACCATACACATGAACAGTAAATCGTATCTATGTTGAGAGTAAAGTTACCATGTTAGTATTATACTAATTTTTTTTAACGGCCAATAAAACTTTAATTAAAGATAATAATGATAAATTATACATCAGAAAATCCAGCAAAAGAATGTACAAGCTGTACGTAAAGCAAAGCCATGACCCCTGTTCAGAGACCCTTCCCCTAAACCACCCCTTTATGCAGTATCCCTTCATCTAAAATCCAAAAAAGTATAAAGTCTTTTCATACCTACAAAAAGAAAAACCACCCGAACATAAACAACAGCCCCAAAAAACATATCAACAGTACCTATCATACCAGTCTGCCCTGCATCTAAGGTTAATCAAGCAGGTAAACAACCCATAGGGTTCAAGCACCAAACAACATAAGAGGAGGATTATACTAATATATAATTGTTCAAGAGAGGGTTTGGGCTCCAGGCATATGAATCCAATTCAATTCTTTATTTTTTGTTCATAGCACGTATTTTTGCATTTGAAATTTATGAGACTAATTTCTTCAAAAAGTAAACTATCAGTTAAGAAAAAATTCATTTTACCACGTGTTATACATTCATATAGTCAAAGATCAAATCTTTAACGTATGCTTGAAAATTGCTCAAATTTTACCACTTGTATCACACTTTATGGGTAATCCAATTCGACTCTCATGTAATGTATCAGACTATGGCTGCTGTTCTGGCTATTGAAAGAGCATTTTTTTACAATTGGAGGCACTTCTGGTTGGAAACTGACTCAACCTTACTCCTCCACGCTTTCAGCCATCCAAAATCAGTGCACTGGTCTATATACAATCGTTGGATGAATTGTATATATCACATTAATCTTATTAATTTTAGAATCTCACATATTTACTGAAAAGGCAATGTTTGTGCTGATAAACTTGCTTCTTTTGGTGCTCAGTCTTCTGGGTATACTTGGTGGAATTCCCCTCCATCTTTTGCTGTTCAAGAGTTCCTCAAGTACAGGCAGGAGTTGTCTTTCTATAGATTTCTTAGTCTGACTCGTTTGGGTATGGTTTGGTCCTCCCAAGTTGTTTTGTGTATCTCAGTTCATTCATATATTTGGAGTGGGATCTTTTTGGTGAGATAAGGATTGGGATAGGATCTAAACCTATACTTTTTCTTTGCCCTTCTCCATCACCCTTTTGATTAAAAAAAATAATCAACTCTCATGCCTATGTATATGATGAATAACCAATGTTGTTATAACATTAAGCATTTAATATACACTTATGTAAGATTATTATTGACTTGAGGGTCAAAAATGTCTTTTATAAATATATTTTCTCATTTTTCATGGTATTTTAATTTCATAGGAACCCTAGTCTTGGAGAACTCAAATCTTGATTTATCTATAGTAATAAGATTAATTTTGTTTATCTATAAGAATTAAAACTATATATCAAAAAATTTGTAATAATTCATATATACTCAATTAACTAACTTAAAATTCTTGGTACAATAACATTTTTTTCCACAAATTAAAAATATCGTTTAATAATAGGTACCAGAAATAACTAAATCCATTTAATAGAAAGTTTAAAACATACAACAATTACACTTAACACAAATTCCCTGCATTGCTGAAAGATTAATCGAAGAATTTTATATTATACTCTATCATAAACCACCTATTAACATGGTCTACCATAGCATTGCTGAAAGAAAACGTTATTTCACTTAATTAATCGATTAGATTTCGTAATATAAACTGTATAGTTGGTCCGGGTAAAAGTTCACTATGAATTCTATATATTATATTTATTTGATCATTAGTTATCAATTTACAACATTAGAATAAGATCACGATATCGTATATACTTTTCGGCTTATTTGATTAGTGCAAACAAGATTTGGAGTACATAATTCTCTAGAAAGATCCGAAATTGGTCGCATTCGGAAACTCAGTGGATGTGAACATTAAATTAAACTATGAGCCACTCAAATGATTTTAATTGGACATAGAATTCAGGCCTGCTTTTCTGTGTGTGGTTCAAGAATTCTACATATGTCAAGTTGATGAATGATGAGTGTTATATATTCATGAACTAAAAATTAACAACATGATAAGTGGATAGGCAGAGTGGTGACGTGTTTCTTTTCTAAAAAACAGAAGTCAATTCGTCACCATAATTTATTTCTTCAATTAAAACATATTCCACTATTTATAGAAGTTTTTTTTTTTTTTGTCATGCTACATGATTTCATATAAATATCTTCATCTTTAAGTTAATAGTTAATGGTGTGTAATTACAAGACGTTCTTACAACAAATGAATTTCTAATAAAAAAAAATTCTGGAATTTTTTTAAAGGGAATATTTTTCTATTTGCACTGAAAATGAGGAGCGTATATCTTCTTGTGATGATTTTTATTGTCATGATTAGAGGAAGTATTAATCTTTTGAAAATACACGTCCTCGTCATACTTCTCAAGTTTGTGAACAAAAAGCAAGAACTTAAATAATGAAAAATTGTTCATGCAAATCTCCAAGTGATTTTTTTTTACAGAAAATAATAACATTATTTTATTAAAATAATTAAAGTGACTTTTCTTTTAGCAAAATTCAAACCCATTTATCAAAGAAAAATCACACCTTACCAATCAACATACTAAACTGACTAATAAGAAGAAAACTTAATGACCTTTTGATTCCAATAAAATATGGGTATTTGATTTTAATCTTTTAAAGATTTTTATTTTAGTTTTAGTACCTAAAATTGAATTTTATTTTAATTTTTGTTGTCAAATAATAATATTAACTGTGATGATATAATAACGATGTTGACAATATGCTAATTTATTACATAATTAAAGTGTCTAAAAGAAGAGTCACATATATATTTGTTTAATAAATTGTGTTTTTAAATTTTCATATATGTACAAAATCTTTAAAAGGACTAAAATAAAATAAAAATAAGAAAAAACACTATTTTATAAGGATCAAAATAAATAATGAAGCATAATCGACTTTTTGTTAAGAAAAGTATATTGAATATAGAGAAATGACCCAGTCTATTGACATGGTTGAAAATGTAATTAAAGTGTGCTAAACTAAATAATCCATATTTAAGACTAACCCAGATTTTAACAAAATTCCGTTGGAATAATTGAATAAATTGTAACATGCATGGGATTGTAATTGTCGATTAAGGCTGCAATCACTTGAGACTAGGAAGGTTTCTTACTGGAGAAAAATATTCAGAGAATAGCCAAAAAAAAAAGGATGGGCTAGTGAGATGGATGCCACCAATTTGTGGGTAGACCACTTAATCTTATCTTCCCCTTTCTCTCTCCGTCTCATAACTCATTCCCTTGACCGTTTATTACTAGATAATGAAAAGGGGTCCCAAGTGATTTTTTTCAATTAAATAAATAAATATTTAAATAATTTTTCTGTTCTTATAAATTTATTTATTTTTGTTTTGTATTTTTTATTAATATTTTATTTTTAATCATTACAAATTATAAATTTTATTTGTTTTAAATCCCTAATAAAAAAACTATTTAAAAGTATATTATTTTCACTAAATATATAATGACTAAAAATGAAAATTTAAATGAAAAAAGCTATATTTTTAGAAAATAAAGTAGTATATTTAGACCTAAATAAGTTATGTTATGCCACACGACCAAGCAACAAGAACAGAGTGCAGGTAATCTATCACTCCAGTGCCAATCTCCCAATCCTCTACTGTAGTTTTCTTCCACAAATGCTAACTTTTGACTTTCCTTTTACTTTATACGACAGATTAGATTACGTTAGTATAAATCAAAGTTATTTCTTATGACTTATATAATTAAATACATTTTTATTGGTTAGGTTTATTTCAGAATTTATTATTAAATTGAAAGTGGTTATTATCAAATTAATCTAAAATTATTCAATAAAAGCTCATTTAAAACATCCCACGTGTATGTACCTTCAACTTTAGCAGTCAATCATATCTCACTTTCGCATGTGCGTAAAACATTCGATGAGTTGATACTTGATACAAAATTATTCTTGTCAAAGTCTATTGATAAAGAGGAACTTCATTCCTTTTAAGTAAGTTTTAAACTTTAATCTTATAAATAAATAAAATAAACAAAACGGAGTTTTGCATCTATAAACGTATCTACTCAATTTGACTCACATTAGTTGGTGTCTACCATGATTTTCAATTTATATATATAGTTATTACTTAAATTTTACAATATTTAACATAAGATTGTGATTAAGATAATATATAATGATATTTCTTTTTGATGAGTATATATAATCATAATTTGACATTGATCAATAAAATATATTTTTATATAAATTGATTAAATGTTGATGAGTATAGACTGCCTCTTTATTTTTGTGAAACAGTTATCCTTCATAAGAAAAATGCCACGATAACATGGATCCAAGCATTCTTGGACTATTTTAATTTTAATGCCATGATAACATAAAAAAAAAAAATGTGATACGCTTTATAATGCTGTTTCGGGTTTCTTTTTTTCAAGGGAAAAAAAATCAAAAATTGCTCTTTATTGTGTACCACATTTACGAATCACGTGGTGCAGCTGAACAAGAAAGCACATACGAATTCAGAATATAATCACGGGATATTGTGTACCTATTTGGACCGTGTGAAATGTGGGTTTTCAATTCATGTTTTTACCACACACATACTGTTCATTACTTGTTTGGAAATGGATAATCACGATCTTTTTAAATTAAGGCTTAAATATATTTGTAATTTTATCTTTTACTTTTATTTTTTATTTCATTTCTGTTAATTTAATTTACTTATTTTTAAATTCAAACTCATGACAAATAAATCATTAAGATACAATTTTACTATTGTGTCAGGATTCACCTTCATTAGTGGGCATCATCCATATAATTAAATAGTAACATACTGTTGATTTATAAATTTCAATTCTTGGAATTGACTTGTTGAGAGGGAAGAAGGATGGGCATCGCCAATGTATTTGCTGGCACTACCTGGAGATAAACCTGATGTCAATTTCTCGCTTGCTTGTTTCCAAATGGTGATCATATAATGCAAAGCACAACGTATATTAATAAGCATATTGTATTGTTCTTAATTAGTGGATAGCACACGCAACTTATCATGCACATATGATGTAGGTCCCTAAATTAATCACCCAAAAATTCTAATCTCAATAAATGCTCAGCACTTTTGGAACCATACTAGAAGGTTGAAACAATTAATATTTAAAAATTATGGGATCTTTCTTCACAGAAATATACCAAAGTTTCCGTCATAACAAATTAAAACTACATGATTAACAAGTTCACTGATGGTGCGTGCACTGCCATAACAAGTTAACTAGAGTAATTGGATAAATTTGTCCTTATGTGTGAAAAAGGAAGATTGGTACTTTGAACGAAATAACGGAAGGGAGCATGATCCGTTCATGAATCATTGAACATTTATACTAGTTTCTTGGATGAGAAGAATATGGAAAACCAAATTATTACTAGCTTCTAATGGGCCCAACTTCCTCTGCACTATTGATACCTGAGAATAATTTGGTTTGGTTATGTAACTATGTTCATCATTTCTCACATATGAAAATTTTGTTTAGAACTATATGAGGTTTCCACTCAGCCCACAAACACAAGGTAGATTACATCTTGCTAGATTTTTAAAGCAACAAAAAGTCATGCATATCATTATTCCATACAAGTTCACCAAGAGGCCTTAACACTGACATAACAACTTTACCACTACCATAGCAAATAAGATCCAGAAATTATCTTCTCTAAGTTCCTTTTCATCTTAATTATTTTAACATCCCAAATTTCACATATGTTTTGTATTTATATTTTTATTATTTTTCATGACATCATTCATTATACTTATTACTTTTACTTTTATTTTCACTTTTTAACAAAAAAACTTGCATACAATATCGAGAAAAAATCGTTTTTCTTTGCTTTTTTCTATTCATTGAAGCCTCCATAAACTTTCATTGGACTATATGGCAAGTTAGAAATGAGAATTTAAGAAGAAAATCAAAGGAGGTGATTTTTTATTTTAAATTTAGAAAATTAGATATTCCTTTCTTTTTTACTTGCAAAGTAAATAGGGTAGAATAAGATATTATTATATAGCATTATAATTATCTTTCATTTATTTCTTCCTATCAAGACAACAAATATCTTTCATTAGATATAATACATAGAATTACTGTAGGCAACAAAACTCTCCATTTGAGTATTTAATATAATTACATGCTTAGGAACATGTTTGTATATAAGGTTTGAAGTGTTTTTGAGAGTTTTTTTACTAACAAAAATTTTATATTTTCAATAAAAAAAAACTGTCAAAATCACTTGAGACCTTAGAATTCAAATTTAAAATCACCAGTTAAACTAAAATAATAGTAGCACGCCAGTTAATTCACATGGTCGATAATATCCTTCATTTGTTTGAGAGGGTACATACATAGATAATAGAAAATCTTACTTGATTAAGTTTAATAGCAAAGGAGAACGTGATCTATTTGTTAATTTGATTTGCAAGGAGGGATTGGAAAAATATGTATTATATATTATTATCCCCTAACAGATATTAATAAAGAATTAAAACAATATTTTTACAGAAATTAAAATAATATCTTAAGACTATTTAGTTAGTAAAGTCTAAAAATTATTACCATCTTTCCTCCCCTCAAAACCCTTCTAATAATTAATAATGAAAAGGGAACAAAACAAGAAAAGGGAGATTTTCGGTCCTTTCATTTTCCCTCTTCTCTCTTCCAAGTTTACTAAATTAAAAAAGATAAATTTAAAATTAAAATCATTCCTATCATATATTTTAAGAATAAAATAGAATGTTCGTGAATCATAATAGGAAATTCATTGTAGACATTAAGGGATAGGAACTCATATATGCTTGCTGTAAAAAAAATTATTGCTATCTAACAATTGAAACACAAGTTAAGGTCAATTTACGTTTTTATTTTTCATCAATTCTACTTTGTCTCATTCAGTCATACAAATTTATATGGCTATGAATAAAAAAAACGAATATAGAAAAACACTAATTTCATAAATAAATAAACATCGGTGTTTGATATGGAATTTTTTTTTTGTTTTTAGGAATTTGAAATTGAAACATTGTTTTCTAGGAATGCTTTTGACTCGTGTTTTTCTTAATATATAAATAGTTCTTATGAAAGAAGGGAAATTTTGACTTTTTCTAGTTGGAAGAAAAGTTTCAAGATGTAAAAAGACTATGATACGCTCACCAACTTATTCAATACGATTATAAAAGTTTTGTAACATTTTCTTATTTAATGTGATAAATAATTAAATATAAAATAAGAAATAATAATTAATATTCTTAGTATACTTATTATAATTAAAATATATTTTTTAATTTTATATATATTAAACATTATAATTTTAATTACTTTTTATTTTTCTAGTTCTCTAAAAATCAGTAAGATATTAATTAACATATTATGTTAGAATATTAATCCCGAAACTTTAAGGAAATATTTTAGTATAAAGTATATATAAAAAAATAAAGTATAGAGAATGGAAGTTCCACGATGTTAAAATTAAACATATTAATAAGCACACCGACATATTTATACTTCTAAAATTTATAAAAAAAAATACTTTTACAAAAACTTATCCAAACCTATAATTTAATTAAATTGATTTTTAAAAATTATATTAATTTACATACAATAAATAATTATAATAAATTATTTATAAGTATTATATTATCGGTATAACAATTACACGGACCCTTTCAAAATGATGCCAAATGGGCGTAGCTCACATGAAGCACGACATGGGCCACTAAATATAGTTTGTTGTAGTGGAGTTGCTATTTGCCCCAATTCCTTTGTTTTGTTCCTTGTGATTATTTAAAATTTCAAAATCACCTTTTACTAAAAATACATAATGGAATCATAATTCTATTGTATTAGGAGGTGCAGAAAATGTTGTATAACATAATTATAATTCCATTGTTCAAATGTACACCAAAATTATGATTTTGTTGTATTTTTTTTCACCTCCACTAATGCAACACAATAATGATTGTTTTACATTGAACTTGTGAAAAAAATGTATTATGAGAGGGGTAAATACATCATGTATAATGGAAATATGATTTTATTGCATAGTGTATAATAGAATCATACTTTCATTGTACATACACAATGAAATTACAATTCATTTATGTAAAAAAAATGGAATCTTAATTTCATTATGTTTAAAAAATGAAAAAAAAAAAATACCTCAATAATGGATACCTGTGTAAAGTGAAGAGAGTGAAGATAGCAAGAAAGAAAAGTAATGAAGAAAGGGAAAGAGAATAAGGTATTATGAATGAAGAAAACAAAGGAGGAAAGAGTAGTGGGGTGGAATTAAAATGCTCCAAGGATATTTTTGGTCATAGGGGATAAGAGCAATTTTATAAGGGTAAAAGTAGTTCCCTTGTTGTAGCATGATCGTGTATAAAACTTGATCATTTAGGTTGTGTTTGGGTGCCAGTTGCGTAGCGTTGAAAGAAAATAGTTACCCTCACAAGCTTTGCCTAGATATGTGTGTTTTTTTCGTTTAGATGCATTGGAGTTTGTGCAACCAATGTTTTAAAGGGATTCCCAAATATGCACTTAGATGGCCCCAAATGTTACGGATCTTTGATCTAATGACATTCGCGTTTTTCTTTTATTTTTTCTTTTTGTAAAAACATTGAAACTCGAATAAAATAGTTGATAAAAAAAATGAAATTTACTATTATTCTCGAATAAAATTTAAAGAGTAGCCTAAATTGAAATAATAAGAAAAGTTTTGCTCTCTCTTATCATATGAGATATTCCTTAAAAAAATCATGAGATATTGTAATATGTAAACCGAGTTTCAAACGGCCATATTTTATTAAAAAATAAAAGGTTTAATTATCTTTGGTCCATGAACTTTTATCAATCTCAACTTATATTTATTTTTCAATTAGATTTGACATCTAATTAAAATCCTGTGAATCTTTACAGGTCAATATTCTCATCCATGCAAATTCTAAACTAATGCAGAATTTTAGAACCTGCAAAATTGAATAATATTAATAAGTATATTATTTTTTATAATACTTTAAAAGCATGTCAACAATAATTTTTGATTAATTAATAATATAATTATTTTATATATCAAATATTTTTCATTGTCATATTGTGATTGATTTTTATCAGATTTTCTCAAGGCTATTATTGTTATTTATTTAAACTATCCATAATAAATTATTTAAACTAGACATTGAGCTAGTTTACCAATTATTTTATTTGACTGATCTAGTCTTTATCCAAAATACAATTAATTACCTACTAATAAAATCCTCACATTAACAATAGAAATCACACACATGTCCCTGTCAACATGGTTATGTTTGGATAATTTTCCCATAGATACTTATAGAAAAAAAATAAGAATGAAAAATAAAATAAACTTTTTTAAAAGCTAAAATTATATTTTGTTTATCCCACTAAAGATGATTAATCAGATTTTTGACAAAGATAAATTATCAACAAAATTAGTAATACTTCACATTAATATAATGATTAAAATAAAACTAGACTCTCCAAAAATGATTTTTAACATATATATGAGCTAATGTTAGATTATATGAATAAACTTACTTATTTTTTTTCTTATTTTTCTCTATAAGTACTGATGAAGAAATTTGTCCAAACAGAAACAGATCATATATAATGTGATAGTTCATGGATAATCTTGTCCCTTAATTAAACATGTATTTATAGGTTTAATTTTAGGTCCTTGTTTGAAAAAACTGCTTGAATAGATAAATACTTCAAGAAATTAGTTCTTGTTTCCAAAGGATATTAGTGTTCACCCAAAAACGCACATCCCTGTATGAAGTCTTACCCTTTTCAAGTGAACCAGCCTTCGTTGTCAAACATCTCTCATTCTTAAATCAATACTTGTTCCCAACTTATACATACATGTGGCTATGAGAAAAGCAAATTATATGTCAACTATCACAAAATAGTTGAATTATTTACAAGTCACAAATATTTTTAAAAAATTTATTTATTAAAAATATATCTTTTTTAATAAAAAAAATCTTCAAAAACACTTCTAAACTTATATCCAAATAGATTTTATAATCTCTCGAAAAGTGATTCTCATAATTCCAATTCTCCTCTTTTTGACAATGGTTTCGGGTCTTTTCCATTTCCATGACACTCATTCTCTTCTCTCATATCTATACGCCCAAATTATTTGTCATCGCAGATGGAATTCACGGGATCTCGGTGTTTTATCTCTCGTAACGTCCTCTTCTAGATCTTACTAATTTCTGATCTTGGCCAATTATTTAAATTGTAGTCCACCATCGTAACCATGACAGCAAGATTTTTATAATATCTGCACCCGCATTGCTATAGTAATATTGTGACAGCATCTTCACGATATTTTACAATATCAAAATTCATGACATCTCATTCCCTGCATTTTTTGGCTTGATTTATAAATAAGTAATTAAATAACAGACTATAAATAACAAACTAGGTACAAACAATTCAGCTCCATTTGGCATCCCTGGCAACTGCATTACTCCACCACATGCATCTGTGAGACTGCGACACATCAATAAACTTTGGTTGAATTTGTAACAATGATAAAAGAGCTATCATTCATCGAGTACATGAATATATGTAAGGTCATAAATGGTTTCTAAACTCGATTAATTATTAACGTAATATTTAGGATGATTGATACATATAAACTAGTAATTTAGGTTTATTGATCTGAGATGTGAATTAGTATATATATTAGTAATTATGGAACACATGTAACCTGTGACATTGTAAAAATATCTTTATATATAAATAAATATTGGCATGGTTGTTGATTTAACTGAGTCAACAGGTGGGAACATAAGCCTTGTTGAAACTGGGGCCATTGCCTTGTGGGCTTGGTGGGTATTAGCAAATGCATGTGCTCTTCAATGACTTTGTTCATGCCAATTTCAATCCATCCCTTGGACTGTTGTGCCGATAAATTGGACCAACCGACCATTTCCCATTTACACACACGCACCACGCCCGTTTCCGAAATCATTCTATTTTATTTATCATCAATTTCATAGTCGCGTCCTCGTCCGAAATGAACGACACAATATTGCTCATTTGTAGTTTTATACTCTCTGATCCATCATGCATATATATGCTTCTGTAGGGTCATCATACTTTGACGCCGTTCACTCTCTTGATTTTATCTTCCCACAAATATCAATCCTCGTCCAAGCCATTTCTCATAAACAAGTCAGCTAGCCAAGCCATGCCATTCACGTTAATTACCGCTCCAACTACAAAGACCATTATTTGGATCAGAATAATGAATTGTCCAAAAAAAATCAGAGTATTGTAATATAGTAATATACATGCGCATAGATGGATATCTTCTTTTTAGGAGGCATTGGGAACATTTGGACATGGTCAACGATCGCATCCATCCCATAAATAATCGCCATCTGGATTGGGACCCACTATTTTCATGACACAGAATTCAAGAAAATAAAATAAAAATGTTAGCCCCCTAAATTCAATAGCTAGGCATCTAGTAGGTTTAATAAAACTTGAATGATGCCGTGAGAGAACCGCGACATCATAACTCTATATAGTCAAAGTTAGGTGTAATATCGTGTCCAAGTCTTAGCGGTCAACCTAGCTGAAAAACATGTGAATTTTTCAAATGAAAAGTAGTTGAAAATTCATAGAAGGAGGAATTAGCAAAGCAAAATAAACGTAGACTTTTGCGAGTTCTTTCATAAAACCGCGGGACCACAAAAAAAAAAATGAAACCAATTGTATAATTTAATTTAATAATAAAACCTGTACGCGAGAAAAAAGTGTGTAATAATATTTGTACTACTATTATTCAACTGAAGCATTAAATGCAAACAATTGAAGTGGGAGTTTTGAATTTCCAGATAAAAATGGAATCGTCCGAATTTTCGTATCTTTTGGCTTCTATTCACTTGCTGTCAAATAGATATTCCGTAAATTTACTTGGTCAGAGTTTGGTAAGACAACAAGCAAGATGGAAAAAAAGTCTACATTGTAATTTTTTGAAATTGTCTGAGCAATTTTTTTATACTTGTACTTACTAGCGAGAGGAAAATCAGCAGTGAGTTACTTTCACAATGTTGAAACTTGAAATGCAATTAGGCTCGGTTCGTTAGTAAAGAAAAAAAATCAGAAAAGAGAAAAAGACAGTACAATGAGATAAAACTTATTATTTTTATACTCTATTTTAATTTTAAAAAATTGTTTTCTTTTTTTCCTTTCAATTCTATCGAATAATACCATAATTTGGAGTTTGACGAGAGTAAAAGAAAGGAAGAAACAAAGCCGTTACGACGGCGCTCTGCTTTTTTTCTGCGCGTTCGAGCTCTAGCTCAGCTAATGCATTAAACTAAAGAGAATTCTACTGTGACAGTCACAGGTCTGGCAGTACTGAATCCCAAACAGCCATTCCTTGTTTGGTAGCTGTTGTCTTTCGCATCACATTTTGAATTCTCTCTCTCCCTCCCACATCACACGCCAAACACCCCCTCTTAAAAACACACACCAACACACTTCCCTGGCTCTTCAAAATCCATCTCAACCAAAACCTCTTTATTTTTCTCTGCTTGCTCTTTCGCACATCCCTTTCATTCTCATTACTCTCTGTGCAAACTACTCACCATCCATCATCCAGGTTCTGCAGAGAAGAGAAAAAATGTCGGTGAGTTCGAGTTCCAGGGGAAGAATAACGACGGAGCTTCAAGTCCCGAAGAAATGGACAGACAGAGAAACAAGTCCTGAGAGAACCAAGGTTTGGGCCGAGCCAAAGACCAAAACGGCTAAAAAAGTCTCCGTCGTTTACTACCTCTCCCGAAACGGCCAACTCGAGCACCCCCACTTCATGGAAGTTCCTCTCTCTTCGCCTCACGGTCTCTACCTCAAAGACGTTATCAACCGCTTGAACGCTCTCCGAGGCAAAGCCATGGCCACCTTGTACTCTTGGTCCGCCAAACGGTACTGTTTTCTACTCTCTCTCTCTCTCTCTCTCTCTCTCTCTCTTTTCCACTACTTCAAATTCGTTTTTCTTATTCTTATTTTATTTATTTGATGGTGGTATATAGGAGCTACAAAAACGGCTTCGTTTGGCATGATTTGTCGGACAACGACTTCATCTACCCGACGCAAGGACAAGACTACATTCTCAAAGGATCGGAGATTGTTGAGCATGGTGTAGCCGCCGCCGCGAGGGTTAACAAATCGGAGGAAGATTCCGATTCGCGGGTGGCGATCACGAGACGGCGAAACCAGTCGTGGAGCTCTATTGACATGAATGAGTACCGAGTTTATAAGTCAGAATCGTTCGGTGACTCGGCTGAGAGAATCGGCGCCGACGCGGCGACTCAGACGGAGGATAAGCGGAGGCGGAGGAGGGCCGGGAGGGCGGAAGAAGCGGTGGAGATTCAAGAGAAGAATGATGGAAGAATTGAAGCGGGAATGGAGGGAGAGAGGGTCCCGCACGTGACTTGTGATGATAATGATAATAATAACCACACTACGGAGCTGAGTAGGGACGAGATCTCTCCTCCACCGTCGGATTCGAGCCCCGAGACGCTGGAGACGCTGATGAAGGCGGATGGACGGCTCGGATTGCGGTCTTCGGAATCCCAGAAGGACAATCTGACGGTGGAGAGCTGTCCTAGTGGGAGGATGAGAGCTTCGTCTGTTTTGTTGCAATTGTTATCGTGCGGTGCGGTGTCGTTTAAGGAGTGTGGGACCAACGCGGTGAAGGATCAAGGGTTCTCATTGGTTGGGCATTACAAGTCCAGGATGCCCCGCGGAGCAGGGAATCATTCGGGAAAGGAAACGGGGACATCTATGGAAATTCCAGATTTGAGCAGGGTGAGGTTGGAAGATAAAGAATATTTTAGTGGGAGCTTGATCGAGACCAAGAAAGTGGAAACCCCTGCTTTGAAGAGGTCCTCTTCTTATAATGCAGATAGGTATGTTACGCATGTTCTTTCAGATTATTGGCAATGGATAATCGTGGTTAATGAATATTTAATAACTAATATTAGAAGAATTGGTTAAAATTAATTATTTGATCTAATAACAAGTTTTATTTTCTAATATTTGACAATTTATACATCTTATTCATAGATTTATTTTTTATAACCATGGTTTTGAGGTGACTTTTGTAAATTCTATGCTCCTGCATGTACCTAGTAATTAGCGACGTTGGAGAATGTGCCCATTGACTTTCATACTGTTTCTGGTCCTTAGGTTAAGCATGTGTGAATGCTTGTAGGACGTAGAAAGCATCTTGAGATTGAAGACATATAAAAAATAATGTTATTCGATCTGAACAAGTAGGTCAGATTTTATTATTCGAGTTTAAGACATACTACTATAAAAAAGTATTTTGCTATACAAATTTTGTAGGTCAGATTATTATAATAGCATTATTATATTCATGTAACTGACTTCTTTTCCATTTCATTTTTTACTACTATTAGTTTTCTTTTTATCACACCGTTTATTTATATTTATCAGTTTTTTTTTTTTCATTTCTCTTGTTCTTCCACTCATACCCTAAAAACTCGGGGTTCACATTTAACATTTTCCATTATATTACTAAAATTTCCGTATAAATTGTTGTTTATGTCATTACTCATGAGTCTTTTTTAGTTGTATTATGTAGGTATTCAGAGATGGACCTAATAGAGAACATTTTAGAAGTTATTTCGAAAATTCTGAACTAAAATATATATTTTAGGGTTTCAAATTTTTGTATATCTTGTGTATTACTGTCACAACAGGATAGGGTTCCCATTTTCTCTGTCTCCGGATGTTGTCCATTCTGCTAGTTCATTATGTAGTCTCCTTCTACTTATTTCTAGGTGCATGAAAATGAAAGCCTAAGTAGTCATGCTTAAACTTTTGTAAGATATTGCTCCAACTCCAAGTGTCATTGGATTTTTGTTTTGTTTATGATCTGCTCACTAATTGGGTGTGAAAATTAAACAATTTACATATATGGATAGCTAGTTACAATTGGTTTTGCACCGTCACATAAGATGCTGATACTTGACAGTGGCGTATGGTGAATTAATTATATTCAATTTATGATCTGTCCCATCTTGTTGTACCCAGTATGTATGATGAATTAATTATATTTCTTAAATTTTGGTTAATGATGCATGTATTCATACCCGTCATTTTTTTTGGCCCCATTTAGTATATGTCGGCTTCTGTATGTGGGTTCTAATTTAAAGCATCCGAAGAGTTGATCATTCGTTTTTCATAAATTAACTTGCCAGTTTGCCACCTATAATTATATTAGTAGTACGAAATCAGCGGCAACTGGGGTGCATCGGGGTAAAAAAAAACGAGAGGAATGAGTACATCAGATATTATATGCCCTGTTTTGATTGCAGACTACTGTTTATTTATGCTATCATTTAATCAATTATGTACTGGAAATTACTTGTAGGAGTGTTATTAAATAACATAATAATAATTGTTATTAATTGCATAACAAATTGTTTATTTGTCGGACAAAATGTCATTAGATGACATGATATTGCCTTTATGATTATGACAGCGACTTTATCAATTATGTGGTTTTGTCTAAAGTTTGGGTTTGTCTATTGTCTCTTACTCCTTGCAGTGGTTCCCGGTTGCAAATAGTGGAGCATGAAGGAGAAGTAGTGCGGGCAAAGTGCATACCACGGAAGTCGAAGACACTACCAACCAAAAAAGAAGAAGGTGCTTCCATGCATATTGTTAGCAGTAGCAGACATGGGAGCAAAAGATTTGACCCACAACAATAAATTGATACTTTGGAATTTGGATGAATATACAGCGAAAGGAAACCTTGTCAATGGAGGCTTGTAGCTGATGCCTGATAGTGGAGAAGAGGACAAAAAGCTTAGGGATGTGAGGTTAGAACGAGAAGTGTGGAAGAATGTAGAAATATATGGAAGCAGATAGGATCTGTATTAATCAAGTAGGGACAGTATAGTGATCTAGAGCTTTGCAATTTGCAAGTCACGGCATGGTGGGCATATACGTCGAGGTAGGGTTAGCTATGGAAAGAAAATACTACTAGCCCTTTTCCGTTTTGATATGTAGGTTTTGGCCTAAAGTCGGTACATGTAACTATGTAAGGGGTGGTATCTGTTTCCATTACTGGCGTAATATGGCTCTTCTGTGGCGGTGGTAATTGCTTTTTTTTATTTAACTTTTTGAGTATTACTTCATTAGTGTTAAAGATCTAATCACGTGAGTAGTATTTTAAAAATCTATTAAATTCAGGAAAGAAGATTTAAACAGAGAAAAAATTACGGAAAGGGAGTAAAATTAAGATCTGTTTAGTTTGATTAAAAGAGATGAAGAGCAGAATTTTAACCCCTTCCTTTATTTGGTTTGTAAGGAGAAATAAAGAAAAAAAAATTACTATTATATTCACACCCTTATGAGTTATGGCACAAAAACTGTACAATAAAATTTAACGAGTTGTGTTAGAAAGCATCCATGATTCGTCCGTATATGATTAGTTCACTATGTCTTCATAGCAACAGCATGAAAAGCAACGTTGTCCACAAAATCACATTTTGTAACAACAGCATGGTAAATCGCGTCTTGCATTTGTTCCTGTAATACTAAATCCTTAGTTACTAATCCAAACCACTAATTTAAACTACATAACCAATTGTTAGTAGACTTAAAAATTGATGTCATAATAGAGTTTTATGAATAAACCATGTTAAAGTTTAGTTTAACTTATCATGCTATCCCAAAATAATGCTCCTCAATCCAAAAGGAGCACAAAAGGTATATAAACCAATTACACGTCATATTTGCAATGGTTCTTTTACAAAAGTACAGAGAAAAAAAGAAAAAGTTGTTATTGGCGAAAATCTAAGTCACATTAATTAAAGATAGTGTCAAGATATAATATATAAATAGGAGATAATTTTCACCCTATGAACTAGTTTTTAGAATTGAGTTAGATCTAAATCTACTTTCTAAGATGGTATCGTGAAGGTATGGAGGAAAATCTAAATCTCATATCGGTTAAAAATATTGTCTAGATAGAGTATATAATCTTATTTTAAAAGTTAAACATAAAATACCAAGACATGGAGTAGAAAAAACAGTAGAAGGAGATGACGAACCTGGACAAAATAAATAGCTGTAAAGAAGTGAGGCTAGAAGAGTGTGATAGTGTAACAAAGGAGATGCGTACTCTCTCTTTAAGAAGCAGAGGTTTAATTTCAAATTCAAAATAAGGAAAAGTCATTTTTCTTTCTTTTAATTTTAAAAGTAATTTAAGTTAAAATGAAAAATAAGAGATTTTAATCGATCTTCTTTTTTTCTTTTTAAGTTTTGTAAACTAAATAGGGTAAAATTAAAAAAGATAATTTTTTTCTCCAACCAAATACACTAAAAAGGAAAGAAAGAAAAGAAGAAGAAAAATATTTTATTAAAAGTGTTTTTTTACACATATTATAAAGGTTAAACACTGTTTGTTTGCACATAAAATAAAGTTTAAGTTGTTGCAGCCTTTTTCACGGTTAATCCATTGACTTTGAAAGATGGGAAATGTAAGAATATCTTGAAAGATGCTTAACTGAGTTTCTTAATTTACTTTTTGTGGTCTCTATAGTGTCATGTTATTCATAAGGAATTCATACAAAATTTTGGTCCAATATATGAAACCACAAAAAATCCAAAAAAATTCGCACATTTATATTTTTTTAATAAAACTCAAAAAAATAAACTGTTAATTTTGTTCTCAACGACTAATTTTTCTTTTTACTTCAGCCTTTAATTGTAATATTTTAACCCACAACGTTTATTTTCCATTTCCTCTCTATGCTTTTTATATATATAAAAAAAAATTAACCCCTCAAAGTTGAAACCCAGTCCACCCAATCTTCCATACCCTTCACACTCTATTCTCCACTTCCAGACCCTTCCACGCTCTTTTCTCCACCCACCTCTCTGTCTTCCACAACCTTCTTTCTCTTCTTCTTGTGCTTCTCAACTCACATGTCGGCGTCTTCCTCGTGCGGCCTCCACCTTCGCGTATAGATAGAGTCAACGGTACGATAGACAGCGCTGCCTACACATGAATTAGCTTCCGAGGTCGAGCAGTCTCAGTTTCACTACAGGATTTGCGAATGAATGTTGGGCTGGGCCACCTCGAATGGCATGAGCCGCATGCGGGGAGACCCACACGTAAGGTTTTTAGGGTGATATGGTTGAAAGACCGGCCAGCGCCCACCCGACTAGAGGGATTGAGAAATTAATAGAATAGACAAATCAAGCGAAAATACCATAACTATAGTTAACAATAAAATACTAGGAAAAGCCCACATACAGCGAAGATTTTTTGTTGTTGTCATAAAAAGTAATCTGGTTTGTTATTTTTCCTCTTTTTTTTACGAGATAGTTGATGAGGATAATATTATTATATTGATAAGTTTCAGTTCATTATATAAGGAACATGTCTCTTTCTTGATGAAATCATTCCATTACGCAAACAAACTCCAACATACAAGTTTTTCAAGAAACGGGTTCTTCAATTAAAGGAACCCTAGAAACACTCCTATTGGAGATGCTCTAGGCACTGAGTGGAGTGAGCAGACTCTACTTCGGCTTTGCCCGTTTAAATTTTAAAGCATGCGTGAGACTTTGACAGTGATTTTCAGTGGATCCTTCGAAGCCTGCATTTGATTATGGAATAGGGGTAAAGTAAACTTGTTTTTGGATGGATGGATAAGAAAATAGAGGTAAAAAGAAAAGAAAAAAAATATGATAAAAAAGAAAATAAAATAGAAAGAGATGTAGAAAATTAAGTAAATATATGATAAAAATAATACTCTTTGATTATTTATTTCTTTTGGTCCTTTTTTAAATAAACTAATCTTAACAATTTGTTGAGTAAAACTATGAATAGCTAGTTCATCAAATTGTCCAAATTGTTGAGTAAAGCTTGTAGCTACCTGATTATTGGATGATTCTACAGCTTCTATAACTCTATAAGTAGACTAAAAATACAATTACTGTAAAGAAAATTCCAATATTATGGTGTCAGGTAAATATCCATCAACTAATAAACTTGTAACTAGATTATCATGCAAGCATTAGAAATAGACAAATTCAAAAATAAATAATCTTCATGATCATGGCAAATAATATAAATATGAGAATGTGAAAGAAACAGGAAAGGGAGAACTTACTGTTTCAGAACCATAATACTGCAGATTCTTTGGATGCTGTAATAGGCTTAACAAGATAATTTCCTGCCAGAATGTGGGAGTTAGTTTTTCAATGCTACACTAAATTTGAAGAGAAATGGGCACAAAGAAATGTATATTAGGATTTATTTTTCCAGTTGGCACTTATAAAAAATATATGAAAATAAAATGAATTAAATTTTTTTATAAGTTGAATTTAACTTACATAAAAGTTAAAATTAACTTTTGAAGAAATTAAACAGAAAATTTTGTTCGGTCAAAAAGAAAAGAAAATAATTTATCCGCATTAATTGCTTAGCATTTTCTCTAGAGTTGACATCATATTAAAAGGGAGATGAGATTCCTTTAGATTTCAATCAAATTGTTCCTTCCATTTATCTTCTGGCGCGTCAAGCTAAGAAAGTAATTTGGAACTTTGTCTTGAGAGAACACAATATGGTTGCTAATACTTTTACAAAGTTTGGTCAGTCTATTGAATTAGATTTACAGAAATGAATGAAGTAATTTTTTAAAAATTACAGAAATAAGTAAAATTTGAAAATATTATAAAATATAAATAAGCCGTTCACTAAAATTATATTTTTTTATAAAAAATACTAAAATCATAATTCAGGACACGATTTTAAGTATTTTATATTAAAAAAATACTGAAGTTGTATTTTAAATTATGACTTTAAGTATTTTATATTTTTAAGAAAGATAGTGTCATTTTAAAGTCATGTTTTAAAATACAATTTATCCTGTAATATTTTCAAAATCTATTTATTTCTATAATTTTTTTTAAAATATCCTATTTCTATAAATTTGCCATCTATTGATCATTATTTTATTCTTTTTTATTCCCCTCCAAGTTTTATGAAGGACATGTTGATTTGTAATGCTTCTATAGCTCCGAATCAGATATATTTTTGTTTTGTTTCTGGGCGTTTAGCCCCGTTTAATCATGAAAAAAAATCTCAATACTTTCCCAATTCCACAAACATAACAAAACATTTTAACCAAACAATTTATAAGATGCATAAAATAATGGACTTTAAAATAGAAGAAAGATATCTTCTTAACTGAATAAATAACTTTTGGTGTAAATAACATACTTATTTAAGACAAGATGAACATCTCTGATGTGCCTCTTCCAAACAAAATTCCTTTTTTTCCAATGTGATCGAGGGCTTGTTGGATTATGTGTGGTGTAGATGGACATGTTGAGTTTGAATGAGATAAAGCCAAAAAGGGAAAGTGGTTAAGGGAGGAAGGCACAAATAATGAGTGTGTTTTGATTCATTGGGTGCGCCTTTACACTCTGAATTTTAGACTTTAGGGTGTGTTTGGGAATCGGTTAAAAGCGTTGTAAATGGAAAATCTCAATTTTAGAACACTCAATGTAGAAGGAGGAAATGAGGTGAATTGGTGTCTATTCAACTAAACAGAATTCCAAACACACATTTGAAGTGTGTTTGTGAAAGCGTTGAAAGCAATGCAACACAGAAGCAACCCTCAAGTGGCCTTCGCGTTTTTGTTTTGGAAAATCAATTTTTTCTGTTGAACATGGTTACAAACACACTTTAGTCGCCCTGAAAGAATCTTTGCTTGTTAGTTTTATACTTAAGATTGATGAATAATGTTGCTTTAGATTGATTAATGTTTGTTTGGCCGGCACTGCGAAGGAGAGACAGGGGAATGGGGATTGGAAGGGTGGAATTTGTGGAAGTAGACTTTTGAGTTTTGATTAGTGACTATAAGTGAATGCAATCATTGGGTAAAATCTATGTCAGGATGATGTTTACTCCTTAGTGCTTGATTCTTGTTATTGCGATTTTTTTCTTTGAACTTTCCATAGAAGTAAAATTGTAAGAGTGTGTCATGTGAACTTTGAAATATAATGTTCACAACTTTGAAAAATTATTGTTAGGTATTGTTCATTTATGAAAAAGTAACAATACCATAATCATGTTTAAATTAACTTTCCTATAAATACTTAGAAAAGAAGAAAAGAAGAAAATAAAATGAATTGAAATTTTCATAAAGTTATCTTCATTTATAAAAACTCATTTCATTTAGTATATCGGTTTGCAAGTTTTTTTTTTTTTTAACTTTTTTCTAGTCGGATGAAGGGTGACAATCAATCAAAGTAGGTTTGTTTTAAATTTGTTGAAGTTTATTTTAAGAAATTAATTTGTGATTAAATATAATCAATCAAGGTAGTATGTTGAAGTGGGTCTAAAACATATTTTACTCAAAATGTAAAAATAAAATAAAATAAAAAAAGTTTTGGGATTGTCCCTAAAGTACAGGTCCCTGACCCTCAAGCAACATGTCAGCCTAATGGCCTTATCGAAATTATGTGCTATGGGCCTGCATCCGAGAGGTCAAATACCCGCTAGGATATACTGACCGAGGCTTCCAGCCTTCTCTTTTGTTTTTTACAGAAACCTAGTCTGCCAGCTTAACTATGCATAAAACAATAAATGTGCAGAGCAACAACTAAAACTCAGAAATAATGGAGTAATGTATGTTTTAGACCCACTTCAAAATACTATTTAAAGGAAATTAAAAAGGTTTTATTATTAGATACATCTCCACACTCAATTAAAAAGTGAGTTTCTCTTGTTCAATTAACTATTTAAAGGAAATTAAATAATATAAAAAAAATGAGTGTATGTTGTTTATACTTTATACCTATTTTAAAGAATTGATTTGTGCATAATTGGAGGCACAAATTGATGGAATTAAAATCTTGCATTTCTAGGAAACAATCATTTCTAGGAAACAATGTACTAATATAAAAACTGTGCGAACACCAATAATTATTTAATTTGAGTCGTAATTTCCTTTCCCCTGAAGGTGGCTTGTAGTTTCTGTTGGAACTTAGAGTCTTCCAACAGAGACAAACATGAATACGCGGTCACGCAATCTATTCTTTCTTAGCTATTGATCCTGCACGAAAACTCCTATCACCCTGTGTCTTGATGCATACTCACACTTAACACCCCACTATTGTCCATTTCCTTCTTTGCAAAGAAAAAGCAATGGCAATTTGCTCGCACTAATTAACCGCGTCACTTCCCTCTTCCCAAACCAACATTAACATACATTATATATAGTGCAGTGCCCTCAAATTCCAAGCATATATTCCTATTGCTTTGCTTCCCCATTAGAGAACATTTTACCAATTGAGCACTTTCAAACAACGTTGTTGTTTTTTGTACACAACCATCAGAGATAAGGAGAGTGAGATGGGCATGGCTAGTTGTTTAATGTTACTAACCAAAGTTGGTGAAATTGAAACCCCATCAAGAGAGAGGGTTCTAAGTGGTGGTGATTTTAAGTGCAAGACTTGTAACAGGAAATTCCATTCGTTTCAAGCACTTGGGGGCCACCGAGCCAGCCACAAGAAGCTAAAGCTCATGGCTTCAAACCTTTCGTGTTCGACCATGACACAAAAGATGCACCAGTGCCCCATTTGTGGGCTTGAATTTGGGATTGGACAAGCACTGGGAGGGCACATGAGAAAACATAGAGCTTCCTTAAATGATGGTTTGATAACTCATGATCATGCTGTGCCAACATCTAGTGGTACTAAAAGGCTTCGTTTGTGCTTGGACTTGAACTTGACACCGTACGAGAATGATCTCAACCTCAATTTAAGGACACCTATTTTAAGTTTGTTCGTTTGATCGATTTGAGTGTTTTTAGGGCGAATTCTTGTTGGAAATTGTTAGTTTTTTTATGTTTTTTTTGGTTTCTTACTTTGCCGTGTGTTTTTAGTTTATGACGTACGCTTGATTCTATAGGGTTCTATGTATATTCATGGTGCTAACTTGAAAGTACTAGGAAAATTTTGCTGACTACCGTTAAGCAAAGCATATTAAGCATGTTAGTTGGAACATGTTTTGAAAAGTCACTTTCAATATAAAGGATTCAGTTACTGTTAGTTGAGGGTAGTAATTGTTGATTGGATCTGTTATGGTAGATACCACTAACTGTAAGATTAAAAACAAAATAGAATTGCCCACACTTACCTTTGTCTACCCATCTTTTCTTCATTTTTTTTCTTACTCGAATACTTTTGTTTTCTTTTCTGCTTCGGCATAGACACGCAGAAAAGGATCCAAATCTTAAAACATATGGGCCTCGGTGGTGTTGAGTCTACCAATAACCAAATACATAAGCATTTAGAACCAAATTCAAAAAATATATAATGATTATTGACCAAAAATATACATATTAATGACAAAGAAAAAAAAAAACGAAATTTAAAATAGTTAAAAACTAATGAATTGATAAACAATATTAGAGTAATATAAAATTTCAAATTATTTTTTATATAAGTATGGATGATATGATAATTTTATTAATAAAGTGTGTGTAAATAGGTCTTGAGTATATTATCCTTGCACTCCTTGTATTTTTTTAAAATTGCATATGATATCCTTCCTTTTATGTACCTTACAAAAAATTCATTAATTATTTATCTCACATTACATTCAGACTTCCTCTATCCTAAAAACATTTTAATAATTTAACACAAAATAGACACATATTGGTCACATCACTTTTAATGAAAATTTATGTCAAAAATACCATCATCTTCTTCCTCAAAATCACATCACAAACCCTCCCTTCTTCAACAACTTCTCTTCACTTACCACCACCACCACCTCCTTCTCCTCCTCCTCGCTCTCCCATTATAGTATCATCTCTTCCTCCTTATAATCATTATTGCTCACCAACACAACGTCTGGACGCACCCATTATAGCCGTAGCTGCCATTGCTACCGCCGTATCAACTTCTACCACCTCCTCTTCCCCCGCTGTAGTTTTGGCCACCATCATCGTTACGTCTAATTCCCTGGATACTGGAGTTGTCGGGGCCAGTGATATCAACAATGTTTGTACGTCCATCAGAGTCAGATTCAAGGGAGAAGTATCAGGTGCAATTTGAAAAAAAAAACACAAGAGGTGTGAGTATAATTTACTCTAATGGAAAATTTCGTATGTTCATATAATTCAATTTATGTTTGTTAACAACATTAACAAAAAAGGGTAAAGGTAGTGTATAAAAAGGGAGGAATATCAAGTGTAATTTGAGAAAAACATAAATGATACGAGTGTAATTTACTCATATGTTTATTATAGATTAAATTGACTAAATTTTGATAAATTTTTAAAGTTATATCTAAGAATCAATTTAATGTAATAAAAAATACTTTTATTTATACAAAATTTTCATTTTTTTAATTCTAATATCATTGTGAAAAGAAATTTTATATTTTATTCTCAAATCAAATAATCTAAAAATTAATTTTATTTCTTCCCTATTACTCTCTTTTTTATTTCCATTCACTTTTTCTATTTCCCAACTCCTCCATTACATCTTAAAATTTGTCCCCCCCCCTGCAGTCTCTCTTACGCCTCACCAATTACATGTAGTAGAAGTTAATCCACCTGAGCAACGGTCCTTATTTATTTTCCATCATACACGTGTACGCCAACGAGTAACCCAACCGCGAGTTATGCTCAAATATAGGTTCATCCTATCTTATATCCCTTGGATTAGAAAAGATCGAGTGCTCCTCACACACCCTATCATATCATATGAATCTGCACTCTCTTTGAAAACTGCTACGCTTTCACCGGCGTCGGAAACATCGTCCGGTTAGGGTTCCGGCAATCGCTAAGGGCACGGATCGTAAAATCTTCCAGAAGCTTCTATGCTATTACTCAGTATTATTACCATTTGCCAAGGTGATCAATCGCTTGTTCCCAATTTCCGAGCTCGAATAGCGCCATTTGTTGAATTTCATTCTTTTTCAGTTTCTGTGATTTTTTTTTTTGTTGAAAATTCCTTTGATTGATACGTTGTGTCGTAATTATCATTATTTTGAAGTATAATATCTATGAAATGTGAACATTCATTCATTCTTATATATTTATTTTATTCTCTTTGGTCACTTGCTGTGTTTGCATTTTCCTTCGTTGTTTAAATGTTGAGGTTGAATTATGTTTGTGAACAGTGTTGAGAGGGTTTTTTCTCTTGTTGCAGGTGTTGTTAGGCACCATTTTTATCACTTGAAGTCAGTCAGGAACAACTTTTCTGCGAATTTTTCAGGAATATTTTCACCTGCAAAAGTTGAAGCAAATGGTATTTATAATTGTTAACTTTCACTTGATTGATTAGGTTGTGCCTTGAATACTCTCTTTCTTTTCACTTAAGTTTTGTGTTGTCCGCTTTGTTCCTTTGTAAGGGCTGAATCCCTCTCACAAGTAGTCAAGTTCACGTTGGATTGTAATGTACTAGCACAGTGCTGTGTTTGTTTGTTTCTCATTGGAAATTGGAATTAAGGAGTTAAGCATTCTTTTAATTCATTTTTCTTTGGGAATTGGGGGTAGTGTTGACACTCAAGGGTCTGTATAGTTTACACAAATGACATTTGGGCACATCAGACGAAAAATTGAGGAATCTAATTGTCGACAAGAAAATAAAAGATTAAAAGTTGGTAATATGATAAGATATATGTATAACAAACTATGGATTTAGAATCAAATCCCTTGATTTTCTCATCAATAGTTGAGATCCTTCACCTTTTCTTTTAAAGTGGACCCTCACGTTAGGAAAGTCAAATTAGTATATGACAGCCTTCATGTAAGTAGATGTGAACATCACTGGTATATTAGGGCCATGTTTGCAAATAACTTGCATAAAGACTTGTGGGAAAATAGCTTGTGAGAAACGTTCTTATGCCAAAAGCTAACTTCCAAATGAGCTAGTTGGAAAGCATGAATTTCTTAATTAGTTAGGAAATTCAAACTTGTAGGCTAAGTCATAGTAGGTTTCCTTTTTATTTGCTTTATTATAAACTTGGTGTCCATGAGATTTCCAGCAAATTGCAATATACCTGGTTGTGTAACACAATCTCTTGAATGTGAGTTGGACTTAATTCCAAAAGTTAGCTCATGAGATGAGAATTGTCCAAGCCTATTTAATTAATACCTCCCCTCTTATTTATATAGAATATTAGAATGTGACTATCCTCCTCTATCCTGTGTCATTTTGAGTAAGTGAAATAGAAAAAGACAATTATTTTAAAGATGCACAGTTATATGTGAACCATAGTTGAAGTTTTTATTGTTTTTTTCTGCAGTCTTTGCAAAACAAGGGATTTTGGATGGTAAAGGGTTCTGGACACATTAATGACAGAGATACAGTATTTGATAATCCCACCAAAATTGAACCAAAACGACCTCATCAATGGTTTGTTGATGCTGCTGAAGTAGATTTTTTTCCAAACAAGAAACAAGCTGTAGAAGATGCAGACGAAAAATCTAGTCCTGGATTTTCAAATGTAAATATTCCTCCCTGGGAGAACAATCCCAATTTTCATTCAGTCCCAAACCAATTTATTGGCCGGTTATTTGGGTCTGAAACCAGGCCTGTCAATTTCACTGAAAAGAATACTTCTTATGTTTTGGCTGATGATTCTAATGTGAGATCAAAGATGGTCACCAATCAATATGGAGATGATGCATCTTTTGGTTTGTCTATATCTCATTCTATTGAAGATTCTGAAGCAGGTGTAAATTTTGGTGGAATAAAAAAAGTCAAAGTATATCAGGTTAAGGAAGATGATGTACAGGCTCTGGAGGGACATAATTTTGGTAGGCAGAGTAATGGTGATCTACATCAGGCCTATAACAGGGAAGTTGATACTAGGTCTGCATCAATAGGGCAAACCTTTGACAGGGATGGTGATGCCACTTTAATGGGACTCACCTACAGCAGAGGGGATGCACATGTCAGATCATTTAGTGCCTCCTTTGTCAAAGGTGATGACTCAATCGTATCAGTTAGTGAATCCTATAATAAAGAGGACACAAATATAATTTCTTTTTGTGGGTTCCCAGATGAAAGGGATATTATCTCTGTGGGTAGGCCTGCTGCAGAGTATGATCAATTATATAATCAATCTTCAGTTCATCTGTCAACAACAGCCCACGAGAAAGAGTTGGATGTGTCAAATTCTGATGCAGTTGCAAGTACACTTCAGGTAGCAAAAGTTAAGTCTGAAACTGTATCCAAGAATAAACAAGAGCTCAAAACAGCAAAGAAAGAAGCTCCAAACAGCTTCCCTTCTAATGTCAGAAGCTTGATATCTACTGGTATTCTTGATGGAGTTCCTGTGAAGTATATCTCAGTGTCACGTGAGGTAAATTTTGGTCTTTGTTGTCTATTACTACTTTTGTTTGAAACATTGTTCAATAAGCTATACTCATATTCCTGCATGGATGAAGGAACTTCGAGGAATTATAAAAGGCTCTGGTTATCTTTGTGGGTGTCAGTCATGTAACTATACAAAGGTAATCCACTGGTGTACACCCTGACCAAACCTTAATTTAGGTTTTTCTATATTTCTTAAAATCTGTGATAGTTACTCATCGACTGATTGATAGTTTACATTATCAGGTTCTGAATGCTTACGAGTTTGAGAGACATGCTGGCTGCAAAACAAAACATCCAAACAATCACATTTATTTTGAGAATGGGAAGACTATATATCAAATAGTACAGGAATTGAGGAGTACCCCCGAAAGTTTGTTGTTTGATTCAATTCAAACAGTTTTTGGTGCACCAATTAATCAGAAAGCATTTCGCAACTGGAAAGGTAATGTAATCCTTCTGTCCACTGCACACACAAACACATTTACGTTTGTTTGGTATGTCACTTATCCAATTTTTTTTTTTATCTCCTGTCAACTTTATCCAGAATCATTTCAAGCAGCAACACGGGAGCTTCAACGCATTTATGGAAAGGAAGAACTTAACCTATAAGTCCCAACCCTTTGTGAAAACGTAACTTGGGATAGATTCTAGTGTGCATAGTAAGATATGTCAGTTTTTACCATTTTTCCTGTGTCTTTTATATGGCTCCGCAACCTTCAGTAATGTGCACCTTTGGATGCCTTGCTTAAAATATTCGAAACTTTATAAGTTAGCTTATGTACAAATCAATAGTATTAGGTGCTTTGGTGGACAGAATTATCTATATTACATTATCGATAAAGCTAATGTTCTTGTGTAATCAAACGAGGAAGACTTCTTTCTAGACTTGTTAATTTTGGGGCACTCGAACAAACTCAAGAGTCGTCAAGTGTCAATGTGTCATTTAATTTTTTTTAATCTCCAATATACAAAGATAAATCCAAGTAAATCTAATAGTTCCTCTTAGGATGGCAATGGATTCTAGAAAGGTAGGTGCGCAAATAATATCCGTTTGCTTTACGTTTCTATTTTTTGGGTCCATTCATTAAATGCATTGTGGCCCGACGAAACATCAAAAGGCTAAGCAGGTCTGAACCCAACAAATGGCACTAGGCCAATAGTTGAATGTCAAACGCAGCAATACTAATCCTCGGCTTGGTAGAGGCGAAAAAGAATGAAATGAAGAATAAAATTCTGTAAAACTCACACTTTTACTCTATTTTAATTCAAAAAATTTATCTTTTTTCTTTTCAGTCTACCAAACATACACTAAGGCAAAAGCTAATAGAAAAACCCTCCCTCTTCAAAACCAAATGCAAGTAAAACACTTTCAATAAAAGGTCATTCCATTCTGTCATAAGCTTTGTTCATATCCAATTTGATTGTTGATCCTCTTTCCCTTACCGTGTGCTTCCTCAAAGCATGAAAAAACTCATGAGCGATAATTATATCATTTCGTATAAGCCTTCCACCCACAAAGGCACTCTAAAAAGGGGGGGATAAATTGTCCCATATATGGTTTCAACTTTCAAGTTTCAACCTTGAAACAATAATTTACAAAGATAACCTTTGTCAAAAAATTACAATAGTTTATAGGTTTGATTTTATTAATATTCTTAAGGTCCAATGCAACTAAACTCTTATCAACCTCTGGAGACAATTTTCCTTATTCAAAAGAAGGCCTTAACGGCTCCACAAACCTCCCTTTTGATAGCATTGTAGTTGTTATGACAGAAAACTTTTTTTAATCAATTACGTCCTGGAGCTTTCAACTTGCCTAATTATCCAGTGCCTTCTTTATCTTTAATTTTAAGACTGGCATAGTTATGTTTGTGTTCGTTTCTTGAGTAATCTTTCTTGGAACAACTTGAAGACAAAGATCAATGTGACGAGCACCCTCCAAGGGATACACTGTCAGAAAATGATCAAGATTCAAGAGTACAGCTTGCTAGATTGTGCTGACCTTCTTTCCAATAATTCCGAAGGTTGCTTTTGAATGTTGTGTGAACTGTAAAGGGTGATGGTTGGGTTGCTGTAGCACAATTTTCTTCCAAGGAAGAAAACTAATATACTTAATGATAAATATTGAATATTCATGAAACCGTTTTTTTGCGTGACATAACGAGTTGTAGACGTACAATGTCGCCGACAATAACATGTCATTTCTCTTGCAGCATTACTACACACCCTCTAGCGCAAAGCAAGTCTCAACGCAGAAGTACTAGTACACTAGGAACACCTAATTTAATTTTATCAGACTATAATTTTTTTATTTAATTACTCTTTCTTATAATTACAAAAACTTTCCTCTTTAGTCCCTATATTTAAAAACATACTTTTTAGTCTCGATACTTTTTTTAATCTTTTTTAGTTTATAGACATCATTTTAATCTCTTAATCCCTAAAACGAGGACAAAAAAGATTAAAAATGATGTGTATAAAGACTAAAGGTAAATGTTTTTAAGTACAAGGACTAAAGAAAAATATATTGTAACTACTAATAGCAATTGAAGAATTAAACCTATTTTTTTTATATCAGCTTTATGCCAAGTAATTAAATATGCGGATTGTATCAAGAAAATCTAACTCACTTGATTAAACAAGATTGATGAATTGTGTTAAATCTGTGATGTTTGTCTTTAATTTTTACGGATATAAAAGTTGTATTTAGATTTTTCACCATGTTGCCCATTCAGAACAAAATTTCAAAATGTGTACCAATCCAGCACAAGCCATCGCATTTATACAGCCAAAGGAAAATAAAAAAATCAACATTCAATGGATCTCACGTCCCCCAACCAAAGAAAGTGAGGGGCAGTTAGACATGCAATCACCACAATCACATTTAGTTTTGGATTTAATGTAACTTGTTAAAAAAAGTCAGAGACACTACTTATCACACACAAATTTATAAAGAATGACAAGGTTAAGCACAAGTCAGCATCATGATCATTATACACGTAATTTCATCTTTCCTTCTTGTTCTTGGACAAGAATGTTGCCTCCAATTTGTAATATTTGTCCTCAACCACAACAAGCCGATTTTTGTGCAGCCTGTCCAGCCCCTCCTGACTGGTCTTGGTTGATTTTGATTGTTGATGGCTGCAATGAAAATATCACGAGATATTCAACTTGAGAGAGGGACAGATAAAAGAGCTTTGGGGAGAGGAAACTATGTACACATTAAAGTATGGAAATTGGAAAATGTTAAGAGTACACCCCATTTTTGGGGTGTGTGGTTGGAAGGAAGAGAATGACCGAGAGAAATTAATATATATGATAAATGATGTGATAAAAAATAAAGAGACAAATAGGAAGAAAAATAAGGTGGAAATGAGATAGAAGAAAAGTTGGGTATATGATAATAATAATAATAATAATGCTTAAAATATTGAGAGGAAATTCAGATACCTCTGCCTTGGAGTCAGTGTCAGCCAGCCTTTGTTTTATATCTCTTGCTATTGAGAAGAAAACTTCCTCCACATTTAGATTTGTTTTTGCACTCTGCAATAGTGTTTTTCATGAGCATGACATAAAAGTTCAGGGGTTTCGATATTTTCAAGCATACTCCACTTACAGTTTCAAAGAATTTGATCCCATACTCGTCAGCCAGTGCTTGGCCCTTGGACGTAGGCACAGCCTTAAAAGTAAGCCAAAGGTATATTATAATCAGAAACATTTCAAACCTTACATGCATGCATACATACATAAGAGAGAGGAGCCTCCCAGATGTTTACTACTTCAATTGATGGCATCAAATCAAAACTAAAACCTCTTTCAAACCTCCCCAATCCGGCAACAAAAATATGTTTCATTCACTCGCAGTAAGTCAGTAACATGATTTCTTTAACATCCTCAATGATGAAAATCAACTATCAGTAAAACTTGCATAACAATAATGGAAGAACATTTGATGACAGTAATAATTGTTTTTTAAGCCCCTTTGATCTTATCTCAGCAACTCTTGTTCAGATCAAATTGGTGTTTGAAAGATGTGAGGAAAATATAAAATTGAGTTTCATTAAACATTGCAAAGTTTGTTGTTTACCCTTTTGCTTTCATCCATATCAGCTTTGTTCCCCACCAGTATTTTGTTAACATTGTCTGAAGCATGTTGCTCAATATTGCGAATCCAATTCCTGATATCTGAAATTAGCAGAAGCTGGATGAATATTCCTGATGGAAAAGCCTTCAAAGTTTGAAGAGTTGTGAAATGTGAACAGATTGGCAAATTTCAAAACTAAGCAATAGCTGGGAATTTTACTGTTAAATGATGCTTCATCTGTAACATCATAGACTAGCAATATGCCCATAGCACCGCGATAGTAAGCTGCCAAAAAAGAGATTTTAGGAAAAGATATGTAGCACAAAAAACTTAAATGACAAATACTCTCACTTGTACATTTTTCTAAAAAACAATTAAAGATACAAGAATTGTAGGGTAACATGAATGAAACAATGGTAAAGGATGGATACGTCTGAAGTTTAACTCTTAATACATTAATACTACAGGTATGTTAGGATAAACATTATATCACTCTACAACAACAAAACAAAGCTTTATCCCACTAGGTGAGGTCGACCACATGGATCACACGATGTCATTCAGCACAATTCAAAACCAAGAACATTATTTAACCTAAGATCTCCCTTGACAACTTCCTCCAATATCCTTTTTTTTCTCCCTTACCTCCTTTTCACAGGATAAACATTGTATAACTCTCTTATTTAATTTTTTTTTTTTTAAATGCCCTCCCCTCCCTTCACCTCCAAAACCCAACTCTCAAATATATCCTAAAGGAATCTCCATAATATACATCTCACATAAACAATGTTGTCAAACTCGAGGATCGGAAGAGGATCGAAAGGGGGGGTAAAAGATCGTAACTCGAGAATTGTAACTCGGATCATAAGAGTTACGTGTATATGTAAAATTATATTTATATATATGCATATACATAAAAAATAACATAGACAAGAAAAATAACTTATAACTCATAATAAATCATAAAGATTAAGATCCAAAACATAACATAACTCAAAATAAATTCAGAAGTCATAACATAAACTCATTTTCCAAAAAACATTTAAGCAAAGTAAAAAATGATTAGAATTAGAAAATATCTCAAAATATTCTTATCACGGTATTTTCTAATCATAAAAAGACTATATAATTTAAAGATAATTATTTTTATACAATAGTTAATTTAAAAATAATATACTTCCTCCTTTTTATATATAAAACTCAATTATTTAATTTATTACAATTAAAAAAGTAATTAGTTTAATTAATAATAATATTTATAATTTTATTAAGAGTAGTGAGTGAGAGAGAGAAAAATTTTCTCAGAAACAAATGTTAATAATATTTATATGAAATGATTTAATACGGTCAAGTTGTCCTCTCAGAAAAGCAAGGCCCACATGGTGGGTGCCAAAAAGAAGACTCCAGAAAGAAACAAAAGCAATAAAAAAATAAAAGTCCAGCAAAGAGAGTGATAAGACCAGTGAGTGAGAGAGAGAAAAGCAAGGCCAGCTACTTCACTACGTTCTCCTCGCTTGTGTGACTCCTACGAAACACAACACCTTCTTCTTCTTCCGGGTCGCGCACACATACCCTCTGAAACACAAGCCAGCATCATTGGGGTTACGCCATGGCGACGCATCCGCAAACTTCAACCTCGTCGAACGCGTTCTTGTTCATCTCCAAGGGCTGGCGCGAGAGCAGACGCGGATCTCCGTCTGATGCGAGAACGGGCGGCAAGCAGCAGCGACGACGAGCAGCAGCAGCGAGCAGCGACGACGACGAGTAGCGGTGGCGGCGAGCAGTGACGAACAAAAGAGGCACAGAGGAGAGCTTCTGAGAAGCAACTGGGATCGACACGGATCGCCGATCCGTCCAAATCGCGAGCAAGATCGCGATCCGCCAACGATCCTTGGAGTGGACGATCCTCCTACCGAGTTAACGTGTGGAAGCTCCTGAAGATCGCAAGATCGTACGAGTATACGAGTATACTCGCGATCTTGACAACCTTGCACATAAATTAAATATAGGTTCACTAGTTCTAGTATCTTTACATAAACAACAGTCAATAATTAACTCGAGTAAAAAATCTACATGGAAGCTGCTCCATGCCTCCCAGAAACTTTTTCAACTATAACTTCTACAAGGTTTGCAATAGTACAATGGCAATCAAAAACAAGGAGCAGGAGACAATTTTAGGCTTCAGCAGGGACATAACTTAGGGGCTTCAAATTTTGCCATATCCTAAGTAGTTAGAATTATCTTCGAACTTGAACTGCAAACTACCTAATACCTATACATTACAGTCTAACATATCAGATCTGATACTGAATAACAATTATGATGTTTCTGACTGGTTACTTTCCTTTTCTATCCTGACACTCTTTTCTCTAATTTTATATTTTTCTCAGTACTATTTCTCCCTTGTTTTTTTCACTATCTTTTAATCCCACATCAGGAAGTGCCACAAACCAGATGCCAACTGGTAAGCAACAAGTTTCCATGTGTCACATACAATGATACTAAAATCAATATAATAATACCTGTAAGAATCATAAACCTTACCAGTTGTAATTGTCCGAAACCGCTCCTGCCCTGCAGTATCCCAAATTTGGAGCTTGATCCGTTTTCCATCAAGCTCAATGGTTCTTATCTTAAAATCAATGCTGCATTAGGAAGGTAGGCCTTGTGAAGCTAGAGAGAGAAACTTATGGCAAACAAAAATCTGCAGATTTACTCCTAATTCTAAATTGTAAAAACGTACCCTATAGTTGTGATGAAACTAGTGGTGAAAGACCCATCAGAGAAACGCAGAAGGAGGCAACTTTTTCCAACACCTGAAAAAAGACAAAACATAAGAGGTTAACTTACAGCTAGGTTTCACACAAAAGCAACAAAATTATTCCACTGTGATTACTATGTTGCCCATTAAAATACTTCTAATCCTTCCTGGAGCATCAACCAATGCCATAATTTTGAGATTAATTTATATGAACTATTAGTGTAAAAAGTTTTATGCAATCAACTAATCAGAAATCATCGCTGATAACTTGGTATCACTTTTACGATAGTAATTGGATGGTAAAATTCCTTTACATCGTCAGTGCATACACTGTTTACTCTATTTTTTTAAGGGAAAAATGAATTTGAAGGTATCGATAACACAAGAACATCTGGTAGAATAAACTAGACCGCCTAAGTCGTATTTTCGGAAGCAACTACTTTGAATTAAACAAATGATTAATGGATCCAAAGAGAAGGTTAATTTTAAACGATAACCACACAGATCAGCACGAATTTGCAATTCAACCTCTTGACACCAAAATTTGCGTCACAACAACAGAAGCAATGATTCCAACGCAGACTCAAACCAGATCATGAAAAGATCAAACCTTTCACGATTTAGAACAAACCCCATTTCAAAAAAAAAAACTAGATGTGCATTGTCACGAACTCCAAACTCGACGATTCGTGATAAATATAAAAAAAATTTAAAAAAATGATGAAATTACAAGAAGGGAACCCCTAGTGAAATCCATCATTTATCAATTACACAGAAAAATAGCCCCATTCTTAAATCACAATTTTTTCCCCTTGTTTTTATTTTTAAAACATTTTTTTGCCAACAAATTAATTAAAAAGAGAAAAAAAAAAACTTTACCGCTGTCACCGATCAAGAGAAGCTTTATGAGATAATCGTAATCGGCACGAGCCCTTGCCGGTGGAGCAGCCATGAACCTTCTTCAAGTTATGACTTTGCTTAAAATAAAAGGGTGAATCTGATGGTGAGATCTGGAATGGGAGAGAGAGGGATCTCGTCCAGAGCTCAGAAGTGATGAAGATGGGAATTTCGGAGAGAAAAGAACGGTGCTTATGTTTTGTTTTGTTTTGTTTTATTAGAAAAATAAAAATCGAAAATATGAATGCGGAGAAGAGAACAGTAAGAAGGTGGGGGTGCTTGCAACCTTGTACTTTGAAGCTGTCCCCGACTATTGTGGGTGGGTGTGAATCACTGCCCCTCTCTCTCCACTGCTATAAGGAATAGCGGAGATGGTAAGTTTAAGGTTTAATAATTGTTTTTTTTCTTAATTACTAGTGGAAACACGGGTATATATGTCTATGCATTTTTATTACGTGTTATTACGTTAAAAATTAAAATATTATAATAATTTTTAGTTACAATTTTTTAGTTTTATTTAATGAATGATACATTTTAAATGGAAAAATTGAATAACACAATTAAAAATAAAAATAATTAATTTGTCAAAGAAAAATTATAATTATTTTGACTTTGAAAAAATATTTTTCTTTTTCCTTATTTCATAAATTCCCCATGATGATAGTTTTCAATTGCATATCCCATGGAATGTCTGTTAAATTAATTAAAACAGTAATTAATAATAAATAAATAAAATAAAAAAATAGAAAGATGTGTAAAAATGAGTTAAAATAAATAAAATTGAGGATAAACGCATAAAATGATGAGAAGGACCATAGGAGAAGGACCGTGGAAGAAAAAATATGTTACTTACCATAATTATTGTCGTAGAGGGAGGTGTCAACACTTAAATAATAGGAAGAAAAATAAAACAATAATATGACCAGGGAGAGAAGAAATAATTGAATGATAACCTAAGGAGTGGTGCAGTGGTGTTTGTAGATAGTATGCATAAAAAAGAGTGTGCAATTTTTTTAGGTTTGAAGTGATGGGATAACTTCTATTGGTTGCTGAGAGACTGGGTACAAGAGAGAGAAAAGGACAAAATTAGTTACATAAAAATGGATACCACATTAAAGATTTTTTAGTTTTTTAATTCTCTATTTATACACAACAGCTGTTATTTTTGTTTTAAATATATAAAGACATTTGAGAGTAAAATATGTTTTGAGAGTAAAATATGTAAATAAAAGTGAAGATCAACAAGTTTCTACAATAATATGTATTGCTTTTATTTATTATTATGGATGTCTTTAGTTTCTACAATTAAGATCTTTTAAGTCTTTAAATTAAAAATTGTATTTCTTTTAGTTTTCAATATAGATTCTCGATATTGTTTTTTTTAAAAAAAAAAAGAAGTCTTTCATAATAACGTCTCTTAAGTGTAACATATAAGGATGACACCATCAAGTTAATTTTGTTATAAAAATACTTTTAAAAAAAGTTATTTACATCTCCCATGTAAAGTTGATCAGGGTGACACCACTAATTTTGACAAAAAAAACTAAATAGATGACATTAAGAAGCCTTGTGCCAACTAAAAGAGTATTTTTGACTCACATTACAAGTGTCTTACATGGCAAAAATGTTCATATTGGTAAATAGTTTTTTGATCATCATAGAATGGTAAATAATTTTTTTAAAAAAAAATAAATTGGTAAATTAGCCGAAATATTGGGGGAGGTAAGACTAAGGCATAATAATTGCCTTTTTCATAATGTTTTTAGTTTATACAATTAGGATTTTTTTTTTAGTCTTTAAATGAAAATTTATATTTTTTTTAGTTCTCAAATTGTAACAGAAATTAAAAAAAATATTTTTCAAAATTTAAAAATTATTTTATTTTTATTTGGAGGACTAAAAAAAATAAGTATACTAATTTCGAAAACTAAAAGTATAATTAAGTGTTCGTTTTTATTTTGTGAATATTTATTTTTATTTTTTATATAAATCTAGTTTCTTTATTGATTTAATTTTATAAATTTGTATTAATAATTAACTTTTTTGTTCAATTGACAGCATGATGACCTAACATAAATGTGATTCCTATGGCTTATATGTCATTATAGTGTAGCTTATGGAGTGACACAAAAAGTTTAATTGCACTTTGATCCTCTTATTATTATAATCTCTCAAGATAAATTTTCCTTGGTTTTTTAAATTATGCAAATGTCAGTATTACTTGTCCTTCAAATAAGTTATGGAAATGATAATGTGACACTATGATGTGTTTTATTGAGTGAAAATGTGGAATGTGAAAATGTTTTATAAAAACATAAATAAAATAACAAATTACACTTGCATTTTCTTGGATTTTTTTAATTATATATAATATTATTCTTTTTACATTAATTTTTCTTTGTATTTGAAAATATTACACTTACACTTTCCTTGTATGTTACACTAATAATCTCTTAATATTTGAAAATACTACATTGCACCCCTTTATATATTACATTATCATTTCAATTAAGGAGGTTATTATAATGATTAAAAAAAATAAGAAGTGTTCGTGTAAAATCATAAAACCTCAAGGGTAGTTAACGTAATTTATTCTAAATAGAATATAAAATGATAAAAGGAAATGTTTCATAATCAATTTATTTGTAACTTAAACCTTCTTTTTCCCTATTAAGGATTTTATTATAATGGTTAAAAAATAAGAGGTATTTGTATAAAATCATAAAACCTCGAAAGTGATTAATGTAATTTATTCTAAATAAAATGTTTCAAAAACAATTTATCTCAGCTTAAACCTTCTTAGTGCTTTTCCACATGTAACCTTTCCTCCTATAACCATTTTCCCCATCAAAATTGAATCCTTGGTTCCAAACAATAACCATAACCCTTGTACCCTACACCGCAACTCACCGAACATGTATCATCCATTCATCCCCCTAGCCAAATCACCCACACTCCACCATATGAATTAATTCAATTCAAGAAAAATAAATTAAATAAAAAATAGATAAATACACAAGAATCATAGAGTTTTATGTTTATAAAAGATTGCACAAATGAATTTATACTAGTTCACCTTTAATTACTAAGAGCTTCATTCAACCCCAACTCAAATGATTGAGATTTCCCACTCGAATAATCAATTGTACAATCAAGATATCTCATTTGTTGAATCTTGAAATACCTCGCCGTTAAGACCGCAGAATGTGAATCATTTTTATAGGAAATCATATTATATTCAAACCATTCAAGATATGAATCACAAGAAAAATATATTTGTGTGAGTTATTTTTTCACTATATTATTGTCAGTTAATGCATTAAAACATGTACAGATGCTCCATAAATCTGCGTATGTTGTGGATTTACCACTCACCAAATATTCAACCTTTTATGAGGACATCTCACCCTTGTAATGCTTGGAATTCCTAACCCAAAACTTAAGATCGCATAATACTCAAAAATCATTTGGCCTAAATGATAGTTATACAAGAATTTATGAGTTCAAAAATATTCTTAATAAAAATATATAATATCAAAATCCATCTTATATGGAATCTTGTATCAAAATCATCATGGATGATCAAAGATCAAATTACCCAGTAAGGAAAATCACGAGCACTCAGAATTCAATAATAAAGAAAAAGAAAAATTACATCAAAATAAAATACTAGAGCAAAATCATCAAAACATAAGATGATCAAAGTATTTTTTTTTTTTTTTGTTACCAAAAACAGCAAGCAGCTCCATAGTGGCCACTAAGAAACCTGAACTGCAAGCTGGCAATATATAAAAGATCAAAGAAAAGCCAAATAAAAAACACATGGAGACATGAACCAAACCCATGGAACAAAACTTAAGAGAACATATAGTTAGGGAAACCAATTCTATTTCTACTGAACTCTGCTCCAATGAAACTAGGAGGGAGTCTCACCAAAAAATTATTGAGTATTTACTACCTGAGAAGCTGATAAATCTACACATGTATTGCCCCCACAGTAAATGTGACCTACCAAAAAAATCATATTTTTAGCCAGAGCTATACAATGCCTCCACCTATTTTTAAGCCTCCAAGGGACGATAGGTTCATTCTAGATGGAAATCAAAATTATCACATTGTTGTTTTATGTTTTCTTCTGCCCCTAGTTTTTTTTTATGTATGATAATAACATTGAGGTTTAAATTTAAGATTTCATATATATTATCTCAAAATTCATCTCTAGGCTGACTCCAATAATTGCCTGTCTGGCATAGTTAATTATTATAGTTTTGTCCTAATAAATAAATCAATGTAGTAATATTTGTTCTACTATATATAGTGTTTATACTTCTAACATTATATTTATAATTTCGAGCGTATGGTTAAAGACAAAGAATGCCACCTCTCTATAAAGAGTCAGATTAGTTAGTATGAAAATGAAGTTTAATTTTAATACAAGTTTCGAACCACAACGATAAAGACCCTTGACATGGGTAACGAGGACAAAACTTCTAAACATTCTGGCTGAAACAATAACTAATCAATGCTCCTTTCATTTTTAAGGAAAACGTGACTTGGTCTCCATAATGGAGCAAAAGCAAGAAGTTCTTCTCCTCATGAAACAAAAAAAAAATGATGTTATTATTATTTTTATGTTCGAATATATGTTTTCCATAACCGTAGGAGAAGTGCATAAAAACACAAAAGCAAAAGCACGGTGAAAAGTTCTACATTGTTATGTCAATAATAGTCAAGAACATTACAACTAATCTGAAACGAATTTATTTTATATAAAATATATAATTCCTTGATAGAACCACCAGGATCTCTTTAATATTTTAATGTATGTGATAACTATTTCTTATAAATTGTTTTTTTATTCTTCACGTAAACCTAAGAACAATATTATTGGTGATCGGTTTAATGTTCATTTGATTTAAAATTTGATAAATATATTTTGAATATTTAAATCTCATTGAGATGTCTAAATTAACCTGAATTGTATATTTAAGTTGACATTAATTAAATTATTAAAATTCAGCAAATTCCTATTTATTAAAGTCATTTTTCCATTTTTTTTTTCATTTGACATCAGGGATGTTCATGATGCAAGTAAAAAAAATTATAATTTGTCGTCATCTTAATAACTTGGTTCAATCTTAAAGCTAACTTTGATGAGTTTGAGCTTTAAAATTAGGTATAATTTTAGAAACAAGTCCGATTTATATTTAGGTTATCTTATGATCTCAATCTAGTCGGAATATTTTAAATATGATATATATATATATATATATATATATATATAAAGTTTTGAAAAATTATATATTAATCATAAAGTGATTTTGACTTAATTAATAATATTTTATTTAATATGATATTTTCTATCTTGAAATATATTATAAAATAAAATATATCTTGATTATAATTATTTTAAATGCCTTTAATTTTATAATTCAGATATACATAATGTTTAATACGCTAACATATTACATTGATTTGGTTTCATTTTATATATTATCAGGTCTTAATTGAATTGAGTTGAAATTCAAATAAAATTATATTAACAAAATTTTGGATTGAATAAGAATAAACTTATTCGGCCTTCTCATAAAACCTTCACATGACATAACTTTTTGCTTGACAGGGGCAATGCATATTAATTATTTCTGTCCACTTCATGTTGACATAAATAAATAACTAAAAATTTGGACCCTTCTGTACGTATACAACAAAGCATGTGTGATGTGTTTGGTACAAGTGATCACCAAAGTAGTACAAAAGAGAAAGAATGATGTATTACAATTATATCTATATGTACGGTTTCAATTGTTCTTATACATTATTTATATACACACAATAGTACCGTTTTTCTTGGGTAAAAAATATACTTATGCATATTACTGACAAAAAGATAAAAGTAAATAAGTTGAATAAAGAAGTTTATATTATTATTTAATTAGAAATCATTATAAATTATAAGTTTGTTAGTTTTAAAAATAATTATCATAAAAAAGTTTCATTATCATATTTTTTATTAATTAACAGTTTGATTTTTTACATTGATATCAATCATTGTTTTTTTATCGTGATATTTACACAAATATGAACAATATTTATCAATGATTAATTTTTACTAAAAATTTATACGAAACACCTTTAATAAGTTCTTTTTAAATTTGAATAAATTAAATAAATTGCAATACCATTTTGTCAAGAAATATTATCTGATTTATTTATCAAATAACAGATTTCGAAAAGTTTGTAAATTAGTAAATATTTTTTATTTGAATAAAGAAAATAAATTCCAAAAATAAATTCTTTTATTTTCTTTTTCTTCAATTTAAATTTTAACTTTGAGTCTCTTCATTTACTTTATTTCCTTTCAGCCCATTAAAAAAAAATTATTTCCTTTCAAGTGAAATTCAATGCCACATATATTCAAAGCCACGTATATTCGCACTCAATGTCCAACTGTACGCCATCCGTTGGGCCACAGCTATTAATGCCCAAAACTGATAGCTTAGTCTGGCAAGAGCCAACAACGGTTTCTTTTTTAAGAAACAACGGGTTATTTGGGAAATAAAAATCGTTAAATAATGGAGTATGTAAAAAATAAAAATATGTAAGAGGATATTTAAATTTTACTGTCTTCTAATTTTATTGTACATAAAGTTATTTTTTCAAAGGAAATTTTTAAAGTCAGATTACATCATGGAAGAATATTTTGGGTCTGGATTATAAGTAAAAAAAATACACATTTCATATTTATTAAAAAAAGTAGTTAATTTTATTAAATTGTGTTATTTTTAATTAAAAATAAACATTTTTTTAATTATCTATTATTAAAATTTGATATCAAACCTAAAAAAATCTTTAATCTTATTAAATGAAGAATATCTTATATATAATTTCATTTAAAAAAATATAAATACTTGTAATTTTCTTATATTTAATATTGAAAATAATACATTTTTATTGTTTATATTTGACATCAGGCGAATACTTCTCTAATAATGAACTCCACCAGATATAACATGATTTTGCAGGTTAAAAACTAGGCATAGCTTCATCAGCCTCTTCAAGCTTAGATTCCCCACCAACTAGTGTTTTTTTTTTTTTTTTTTAATTAAAATTTCCAAACAAACAAGTGATTTGCATGCTGCAAAGATGTCATTTTTATATTACTGAAAATTTACTACAACAGAAATTATTATTAGCTGGACTTTTGCAATCTTTGGATAATGCCTGCAATTGAGCAAGAATTCAATCACGCTCATTCTCAATGGCATCATTGCTTATGAGTTCTGACTTATGAGCTATAAACAATCCTTTATTAATTGACGGACTCGTGTTAATTTTATTCAAATTGGAGTCACAATTCATTACCAAGTACCAGAAAAAGCTACTAAAGTGCAATTGGTGAATTCATAATATCTATTATTTAATTAATTGCTTGTAAGAAAAATGTTTATTAATTTGGTAAACTCAAATCAAAATCCAAAGCAGGAATGTGTGGCCGAATACTTCTTCATTTGCGCTTTCAATATATGCGAATCAACAGATTCTTCATAATTGACTTAAAAGTGTGCTTCTCTATGCTTTATTAAGCTAGCTTTTGGTATATTTAACTAACTCAAAACTTATTTGATTAAACTAGACTTATCTAATAAAGATTTTTTTTATCGATTATAATTTTTTGCAGTATTTTTGCATTTGAACTTAAACATTCCTATATTTTTCATTTTTATTTTAACTATATTATCGCTATTTTTTAATGTTTTTTTAAAGGTAATAATGTTATTTTATATTCATCATAATTTTAGCAAACAATCAATTAAGTTGTCTATTAATTTTGCAAAACACTAATGTTCAATTAATGCAACTAGCTAGTGTGTACCATGTGCCATTGGACACCATTCTATTGCTACCCATGAGTCCATGACCCCAGCAATAGCCTTTTCTATTTATCAAGGAAAACGAGAGGACCCATTTTTTGCCTTTTTCATTTTGTCATCTTTCTGTTTTTGAAGTTACGATTTAAGTAGCAAATTCGGTAATGAACGAATGACATCTCAAATCGCATAAAAAAATAATCATTTCATAGAGTGAAATCCAAGACAAAGACCATTTTATTATATACTTTTTTCAAAGTAGAAAAAAAATAGCAAACTAAAATCTTTAGGTACATCCATGTTCAAGAAAACAATTATATTAATTATTCATAGAAAAGATGCTAAAAGCATATGTGAAAAAGAATGGGTCAGCAAGTTAATGCTCCAAGCATATGCTTGGAAGATCCTCTGAATATGTCCCCACCCACGCCCTTCATACCCAATACCTTCCCTTCCCCTTTATAATTTAGAAAACGTTCATTCCCTTGTTCTCTCTTTGAGCAAGCATCTATTCATACTCTATAATTACCTAGCTAGGTGCGTTCTATTGCAATTCAATTTCAAGATACTAATAATTCGGATGGCAATTGAGGCATGCAAGAGCGAGATTAACGAGGGTGAAGACGAGGATGGTGACAACATACAAGTCGTGATCAACCAATGACAAATTGCAAGTCTTTGGATATGACTTGTTTGATCATTTGGGCAACTGAAGATCCTTTGGCAGTGACACCCTTTTGGAACGAGATGACAGAGATGGTCCTTGCTCCTCTATATACCTTTTATTTTCCGAAGAAAAAAAGAGGTCGTTGTTGTGATTTTGAAAATGTTAATTTCATCTATGTATGCAGCTCCGTACGTGAAACAATACTAAGTTGTGGACTTATATGGTTTCTTACTAGAGATTTTAATTAAGCTTTTTTATATATGTGTGTCGTATTCTACAGCTTTTTGCAATGTTATCCTCATTTTTGCTGATTTGTTCTTTCTAAACTTTTCTTGTTTGAGTTTGATCTGTTCTGGCATTTAGAAAGCTACCCAGAATAAATGTGATTAATTTGCGATATATGGTATGTTCTATCTTATGTTTGTATCCTCTTCTTCGGTAATAACGCGTTGCGATAATACGTGCCATTTGATTTCGTTATCATATGTTCGTCTTCGTATATACATCGTACACTGTATAATCCCGTACTATATTCAAGGAATTTAATGCGGAGATATGAACTGTCCATGATGAAATATGCTCTATTGTATCTGCTATTACTAGGTATGAAAAGGCAATGGAAACTTGCATAAGAAAAGGGCAATGTTAACGTTACCGTTTTTTATATGTTTTGTGTGTGAGATAATTCTACCAAGAGTTCAAAGTTTAACTTGAAACACTTCAATTCAAAGGATGGGAATTTTCGTTTTGATTTTAATGGGTATTGAGATCTTGATTTGGATTATAATTTATCTACTAAAAATAAACAAAAAATAATAAGGATTCAACCTGAACTAACATTATATTCCTACGTGTATTCTCCACAGTTTTACCATTGAAATGAGCTAATTCAGTTTCTGTCAAAAAAACATTTTCCTAGCTTGAGTAACTTTATTTTCCTGGCTTGAGAACTATATAACACAATTGCAAAATCTAACTTGAGTTTTTTCAATAAAAACGATCGTGATATAAGTGAAATATCAAATCGGGAGCACAACTTTAACTCTAGATCTGGTGCAGCTTTGTCATTTGTAGAACCCACGCATCAAATGCGGCTTAAAGAAGACGGCAATTTTTAGAGATATATCCTACGTACACCTCCCAAATGGCATCCTGCAACCCCCCAATTTTTAAATATTCCAAAACTGCCCTTTTCTGTAAGCACCTCCCAATAGTATACCTTCCATGACCACGAGCTTCCTCGCATTGAAACTTCAAGAGCTTCCTCTCCATCAATCTATTTGTCGTACGTAGCGGTCCCTTCCACAAGGGACACAGCTACACAACTCTGGTGAGGTAAGTGGTTTTCTCCCCTTTTTTGTGAAGCTTTTTGATTTATGGACCACTCTTTCCGAAAGGAAAATAATGGGAATTGTATCCAGAATAGTTTTTCGGAAGCGCAAAATATAATTACAGAACGGCCAATCCATAACACAAATTAGCTTCTGAATAGCTGTTTCAGAGCACATAAAATATGCTTCCGGACCGTCTATTCCATAAATGTATGCATTGACTCTGGAGTACTTATATCAATCTCAAGATAAAAAGGAAAACATACAAGTTAAAAGCTATTAACAACACATACATACCACTGTTAAAATAATTTTAAAAATCAACAGTTGTAATAATATAAAAGAACTTCAGTCACAACTTAACATATAAACTAATAAATTAAAGAACAAGATTTAGCAACATTATATTAAAGAAAAACAAAGAATAAATGGTTTTATCTCCCAAGTAAAAGGAAATAAATAAATATAGATAAATGTAATTTTTCAAACAAGTAAATATGAAATTCACTACAGTGGATTATCTATGTCATATGTTAGAGAATGATAACAGCAAGCTATATAATCTCCAAAAAAAATCCTTTTTTTTCTTTCTTGAACTTAGCCATGCAAAATACTTCTCCAATGTCCTACAATAACACATGAATATGTGTTCTAGATTGTCTATTTTGAAACATCTATTCTAGAATGTCCATTCCATCATCGACATTTCAGAATAATTGTTTTGGAATAGGCAATCCAAAATAGCAATTCCGAAATGCTCATTCCAAAACAAACATTCTGGAATGGGCATTCCATAGTACAACTTCATCCACACCCGAAACCACCTCCACCAAAACTCGTCCCCACACTAGAACCCATCCCTGTACCAAAACCAACCCCAACCCCACCAGAACCCAAACCCACACTCGAAAGGAAGAACCTTACATTTGATGACGATGATACAAGGGGAACGAGGAAGGGAGTAGCCTTTTGAGGGAGGGAGACATGCTGTCACGGGGAAGAGTTGATCCGCCGTAGAGGCAACCAACACGGGGGGAGGAAATTGTTAGGTATCTAAATGAGGGAGGTGTTAGGTTGGGGAAGGAGGTGCTAATTCATCAAGGGCAATCTGGTGATTTCAAAAGGAATAGGGGTGCAGGATACAGTTATGGGAGTGCAGGATTCATCCCCAAATTTCAGAGTTTGTTTTGTTTTCATTGTAACCTATACCTCAGAGGGACCAAATAAATTTGCACCCAATTATTATTTACACCTCCTAACTTTACTATACATTTTTCTATATATTGTTTTTCAAAAAATATCATTTTTCTCGAAAATACTTTATGGAAGTGTAAAAAAATAACATTATGTGAATGAAGAGTAGTTTTCAAAAGGCAACTTTAAGGGGGGGAAATGGGACACTAAATTACATTCAATGGCAACCTTTAACACAATTTAGGGTAGTTCATGATGACAACATTGTAATCACAAAAAACCTGGATGTTTGGCTATGCTTCTCGATGTTGTAAATATTTTACTTATTAATCCAATCATTATCAACTCAACCCAATTTATATGATCATGATTAAATTGTTATAAATCAATACCTTACACAACAATTACCACCCAACAACTAAGGGGTGAGGGCTTTAGTCACAATACTAAGCATCCATCCTTAATCCCTGAGTATCGAAGCAGGGGTTGAAATAGGCTGAGCCAAGTTGGGTTTTGCTAAGCCTAAGTCTTACCTGTTTACTTGTCAAAGTTTTTTTAAGGGTTTGGGTTTGACCTACAAACATGATTAAATGTCCTAATTTGTGATAATTTAACTAAAAATACGCATGTGAGATTTTATAAGAATCAAATCTAACTTATTTATATGATATAAACATATTTTTTAGTTTTATTATAATATTTGTGATCTTATTTAAAATATATATTTTGCAACAAGACATTTGAAGAAGACAATTTTTTTTTCAATAAACTTTAACTTTACTTTTTTTATGTAGATCAACATTTTAAAAGACAAAAAATGTAAGATTTTAATAAATTATAACAAGTTTAATATATTAATAATCCTAACAATGAATAATTATTTTATTATTTATTAAATGGATCACCCTATTAGACCTAAAAGTCTTTTTGAATGGCCTGAAGCCTATTATGTTTAACTAAAAAAGTTTTACTAAAAGTCTTGGCCTTACCTATTTTTTGAAAATGTTTTGTCTAACCTGAACTTGTTTTAGGATAGGTCATAGGATAGGTCATAGACCTTTGTCGAGTAGTCTCACCTATCTCCATCCTTAATCGGAGGCCAAAGTAGTGGATAAAAGATTTTATTGACTTGGCAAATAGATAAAACACACTTGAATGTTTTGGTTAGGCCATCTCAAATCCTAGAGAAAATCAACACTAGAACAAATTGTTTAAAATATTGTATATAAAATAACAAAAAATGGTAAAATATGTTTATGGTCCCTATAAAATTTGAAAAATATTAATTTCATTCTCATAATTTTTTTTGTATTAATTCGGTCCCAGTAAAAATAAAACATAGTTTTGCTATTGTTTTATCTCCCTTTAATCTCATTAGAAAGTGAGAGAAAATCGTTTAGGAAGTGACAAAAAATTACAATTTGGGAGGGAGGATTATCCTTCTAACATTGTTTAATTAATTTTGGAAGATTTTAGCCGTCACAAATTATTTAATCATTTAAATCCAATTATAGATACAAATCTATTTGTCACATCAACCATATCAACCATTGTCTAATAGAGTTACACTTGAAAATCACAAAAAATGTTTTACCAAATTAATAAGAAAATATTTATAAAGAAAAAACAATACTTTTGATTATAATCCAAATTGGATCTCAAAAATTGTATCTTGTTAATCAATCAATTAATTAAATATTTTATTAGATATCACAATAAGAAGATATTGCTGTTCAGAAAAAAAAAAAAAATATACTGTTAAAAGTTTTTTTCTCATAAAACCTCTTTACTTTGTATTTTTTATGCAAAAATTTAGAAATTATTAATATTTTCTTAATCCCAATTTCCAAACACATTTAAATAGTAACAATAATTCTTTTTTTTTTTCTCTTCTTTCAATCAATCAAATTAATACTATAATCTTTAAGAACATTATTTTGGCGAAATATCCCAGTATCCACGGTAAAGATTTTAGCCAAAGGTAAACCGCTCGATTAAAGCGGAGGGAGGGAGTGATGTCTATTTGGGCGCGCAATGAAATCTCAAAAGTGAAAGGAGAGGGATTCCAATTTTGAAGAAAAAGAGTAAAAGCATCTCAACCATCCATCTACAGGGTCCTTAATCGCCAGCTCATCAATCCGCACCTGACTCTACTCAATCATAATAGATCGTGACCGTCTATTTTCATTTAATTCCAAAAATCAAATTTGACAGATAAAGAAGACCCACGTCATCGATCCACGCCAAACCCCCCTAGCCAATAAGAACGCGAATACCTTTCTCTATATTAACCATTTCTGCAAGCCTTTCTCATTCACAACTTCAATCCCTCTTTGCTTTACGAAATTCCAATTCACAATTTCCAATTCAACACCCTAATTCCGTTCTAAGCACCAAATCGTGATGGCACCAAAGGCAGAGAAGAAGCCAGCGGAGAAGAAGCCCGCAGAGGAGAAGTCGACGGTGGGAGACAAGGCTCCGACGGAGAAGAAGCCAAAGGCCGGAAAGAAGCTTCCGAAGGAGGGAGGCGCCGGAGGAGAAGGGAAGAAGAAGAAGAGGAACAAGAAGAGCGTGGAGACATACAAGATCTACATATTCAAGGATCTGAAGCAGGTCCACCCTGACATTGGTATCTCAAGCAAGGCCATGGGAATCATGAACAGCTTCATCAACGACATCTTCGAGAAGCTCGCGCAGGAATCTTCCAAACTTGCCCACTACAACAAGAAGCCCACCATCACTTCAAGGGAAATTTAGATCGCGGTCAGGCTTGTGCTGCCCGGTGAATTGGCCAAGCACGCCGTCTCTGAGGGTACCAAGGTCGTCACAAAGTTCACTAGCTCTTAAACTGTTGTTTCTGGGCATGTTGAACGCCCAAGTCTGTTCTATGTATCTGGACGCCTATGTTTAGTTTTTTATCAACTGTAGGGGCGGTGATATATTATAGTATAGTACATTGTTAGTACGGTACATTGAATTGTTGTTGAGAAGTAATACATTTGAGATTCTCTAACTTATTCGCTTATGCAATTTTTATAGATGTTGATTGCTTGAATTCTGATTTTAGATCTGTCAATCGAGTTAATCATTACTTAACAAGGACATCTAGATCGTCAACTTGTTTTTTTGATTGTAGTCTTAGTATGTTCCGTTGATATGTCTAGACTGAGCTGCTCAACTGTGTTTTGTATCATTATCTGGATTTTTGGTTGGCAGAGCACAACCTATGAGAAAATTGAGCCTTTTCTTTGTACACAAATCTTATCTCTTTGATTATACACCTTTTGTTTTGTCATTTAACCCCCTTTTTCATTTTCTCATTCATCCCTCCCTAACAAAAGTTTATTGTGGCTAGAAATTGTTTATTTGTTTTTAAATTTGTGATTAGAACTAATTTGATTACCTTATGATATTGTTGAAGTATGGAGAGAGTTTCTGTGGGGAGCTGTTGCGGGTGCATTTGGGGAAGGAATGATGCACCCAGTGGATACTGTTAAAACTCGATTACAAAGTCAAGCTATTCTAAATGGAATTCAGGTATAATGGCAGCCTATAGATAAATTAGAAAGTACTGTTGACATATACACACATATTTAAAAAGTTACATGAAAGCTTCTGTTCATGTATGGCTCCATTTCTCCTTTTCTGGAAACATCATTCATCTGTTAGAACCAGAAAAACATGTTGCAGATGGTGCAATATGTGTGGCAAGTTGATGGATTAAAAGGTATGCTATTTTGATCATTTAATATTCTTTTCCCTGCTAAGGATCTTTTTTTTATGGTTTTAAATCATGAAATTTTCTCATGTTAAATGACATTTCATGCATGTTTGAGTTAATTTTTTTCTTTCAAAAATGCATATAATCAAAACTTTTAAGAAAGTGCTTTTGGCTTGAACGCCTATTTTGACTGCAAAATGATCAAAGTCAAGCATGCATTTAGATAGATGAATGATAGTAATAACTTCAGCATTTATTTTTTCTCTAGTTAAACTTATTCATGATCTATGTAGCCCGACTTTGCCTAGTGGGATAAGACTTTGTTGTTGTTG
>PYAF01001934.1:296480-312251 GCA_007407185.1 Glycine tomentella
TTTAATATTTAATTGTAATTTTAAATTTTCTCAATATATTAATCATTTTTAAATTTTTCTCTGTATATGTTAAATTATCTTATCTCTTAAAACCTTCACTTTCTTAATTTTTTTTTTTCAACTACTCTTATGCTGTCATATATTTTTCTTAAGTTTTTAAATTTATTCTTTCTTCCTAATATAAATTATTTATATCCACATTATTTATCTTTAAAATAATGTTTTTTAGGTGTGTTTAATTTGAATGTTTATTTATTGAAAATAATTTTTACTTTTAAAATTTCAAGATTTAAAAATTATGTATAAAAAGTTCTTTAAGATGTCACCGTATTTTTACTTATTTAAAAAAGACTAAAAATACAATTAGTTATTTTTAGTTTTGCGCCTATTTAAAAAATATTTTCTAAATTTGAACTAAACATATTTTCACGAGTATTTTTTTATTTTTTTAAAAATGAAAACAAAAAATAATCAAATCAAACATGACCTTAATATTTTTTTGGGATAAAATAAAAATAAAAGACCATTTTACACCTTTTAAAAAATAAAAAATTAAACTTAAAATAAAGATAATGGCCATATGAATATTTTAGTCAAATAAAAACAAAAAGATGAAATCGCATTTTATTTAATTAATTAATTATAAATGTAAATTACAAATTTACAGCGTAATTTTGCCACTACTTACTTACCTAGTTAGTAGTAACCAATCACTTGGAAAACATTGAAAAGTGCGTGGGATTTGTGACAAGACAAGACAAAAACAAACACAACACAAGTTGTACTGAGTGATACCCAAACCGAGACAGACCACTTCGAAAGAGCGTAAGTGCGTATCTGACTATCTCAAGCAAGGCCATGGGAATCATGAACAGCTTCATCAACGACATCTTCGAGAAGCTCGCCCAGGAATCTTCTAGACTTGCCCGCTACAACAAGAAACCCACCATCACTTCAAGGGAAATTCAGACAGCGGTCAGGCTTGTGCTGCCCGGTGAATTGGCCAAGCACGCCGTCTCTGAGGGTACCAAGGCTGTCACCAAGTTCACTAGCTCTTGAATGAGCCATCTTATCGCTTTTCAAAGACTCTTGTTTCTGTCTCTATTAGAGATTTTAATCAGTAGTAGACTTTTTTTTGTTTGATAGAATTTGTAATGAACAGAATGGTCCTGGATTGATCCTTTTGTGTATTGAAGTGGTAAGATGTATTGATTTTATAGGAACGCGGTATTGTTTGAGTATTATACCTTCAAGAATCTCTAATCGGCCATTCGTTAATGCATTGTTTCTTTCGATATTTGTTTGCTTGAACTTTCCAGTTAGTTACTAATAGTGTGCAAATCTTTTGAAAAACAGTTCCCTTTATCGTATTGGAATCATTTCCCCTAATCGGTTAACTAGAGTTGAGATTTGTTGAAGGCGTGTGTGTGTGTATCACTGTCCTATTTACCATGCAAATTTGGTAATTTAATTTAACTAACATTGAGGACGAGTGTTGCATGCTATATTGCCAAGATTTGCCGATGTTAGGAGACCTCTTGATCGATCGTTTTGAAAACACAAACCGATATTAAGGAGATTCTCTTGTTTTAATTCTTACATTTGATTGATAGTGTTACAGGCGCAAATATGCCATATTCACGCCCTTTCCATAATCGACCCGATCGACCAAGATCTGTTATTAACTGCAATAGAGTGATCAACGGAAGCATTAAAGCGCAACGACTATCTCCCATTCATTCTCGGCCTCACCATAATGAGAAAAGATACGGGACCCTACACGCTCTGCATCTCAAGCCCAGGTCTGGACCTATAAAATCAACACACCCAATGGTGAAAGGTACACACAGATAACACTGATCCTCCCCTCTATTTCACAGCACACACAGCACCCCCATTACTCCCGTGTCTGTGCGATCCTCTCTTCAGTCGCTGGTTCCTTCACCATAGACCAGCAGGGAAGAATCTGATCCCATATTAACCCTTCCGGCGACACTCGCCGGACATCTCATTCTGTTAATCAAGAACGGAACATTGGCGCCGTCTGTGGGGACGATAAACTTCGAATCCCACCTACCATCAAAAATGGCAAACACCAGGAGACTTCACGCAGCAAGGAGCGGAGGGCCACGTATGATCGGATGGCTGGAGGACGTGGTAGTGGAGGACGCCCTCTCCCACACGGCTTCGTCCCCAATGGGACCAGGAATACCACCTCCAGACGATCCGCACCTGGAAGTCGAACGCAACGCTTCTCAGCAATTCATCCAGAACGCTCTTCAAGCCTTGCTAACTAGGATGGAGAACTTGGAAAAACGATATGAACTTCAGCGGCAAGAGGACATACAAAACCTCATTGCCCAGTTAGAGGAACGCGACGACAGACGAAAGGAGGAGGGGCGACAACAGAATGCCGGTCGCGCCCAGAACCGAGATAGACCCGAATCACTCAGAAGGCCAGTATCGGCGAATTCGGTTCACACTGACGACACGGAGAAGGAAAACCAAACCGAAAGGGGACCCCGTTCTCAAGAGGCGCCTCAAGTGTCCTCGGCCGTCATGCCAAACCCGGTCATCGATAAGCCGACAAAGAACACCGACCATTCCCCAAAACAGGGCAATGGTGCCTACCGAAGGAAGTACCGCAGAGGTCATCAAAACAACAGCCCGTTCATCAACCAGATAGTGGACGCCCAATTCTTGGAGGACTTCGACGGGGCATTCTTATCAAAATACGATGGGAGTCAGGACCCATAAGTACACATCGAGGAATTCGACATGCAGATGTGCGTCAGGGGCATCGACGAACCGATCATCTCAACAATCTTTGCTACTACGTTGACAGGAGCCGCCCAGACATGGTTTCATTCCTTGCCCCCCCCGGTCCATACACAACTTTGAGGATTTTGGCCAGAAATTCCTGCTGAATTTTGCGACAAGCAAAAAACAGCCGAAGTCCGAGTTCGCCTTGGGGAAGATAAGACAGCAGCCGGGGGAGACGCTGCAAAGTTACTTAGACCGATTCAAAGAAGCCGCGCTGCAAGTCCAGGGCCTGGAGGAAAAGGTACACGTCCACCTGATCTCTGCCGGCCTCAACGGAGCATCCCGCCTTGCTAAGTCAATATATAAAGATCCAGTGAAGACCCTGAACGAATTCCGGATGCGGTCCAAGAAATACCTCGAGCTAGAGCAGATGGAAATAGCAAACTCAATACCAAAAGAGAACAGGAAACCATCACCGCCCAAGGGCCGACGCCATGAGAGACAATATCCGGGGCAGAGCAGTCGGCCACCGACGCACATACAAAATGGCCGACCACCGCGGTCAAACGCCGACCTTCAACTCAAACCAGGAAGGTATGAATTAAAATACGACAAGTACACCCCTCTAACAGCCCCACGAGGACAGATCTGGAAGGAAGTGGCTTTCAATGACATGAGGAGGGTCGACCGACCACCCCCGATGATAAAAAGAGAAGGAATGGACTACTCTAGGTACTGCGACTTCCACAGCGGCCCGGGGCACACAACCGATCAGTGTTGGGAGCTACGAGACGCCATTGAGAAGTTCGTACGAGAAGGGAAGCTACGACAATATGTCATCCAAACCCAGGGACGATAGAACAAGAGGAAGGCACAGTCGGAGAACAGGCGGGAAGACAAGAGAAACAAAAAGGAGGAATTCCCCGAACCGGAATTCGAGTGCAGTGTCATAACAGGCGGACTGGGCAGAGGAGGCGACTCGGCCAATCAAAGGAAGAAGTACCTCAAGGAGGTGATGGCCGTGAGAGAAAAACCACAGTTCAAAGGGAAACCAAAAGAGGTCCGAAAAACTGAAACTCCGCTCATCTATTTTACTGAGGAAGACATGCAGGGAGTAATGCCAGGGCACGAAGATGGGCTGGTCATAACAGGGACTGTGGCTAACTTTAGAGTCAAAAGGATATACGTCGACAACGGCAGCCTAGACGCGTTCAAGAGGATGAACCTAAGGGAGGAAGATCTGAGGCCGTGTCAGACCATGCTCTACGGGTTCAATGGTTCGGGCACCAGCTTAAAGGGCGTAATTGACCTGCAACTTACGTTGGGAACAAGAGAAGGATTCAGGTCGGAGAAAGTGATATTCACCGTGGCGGATTTCCCATCCCAATACAACATCATTCTGGGGAGACCGACGCTACACAAGTGGGACATCATTGTTTCCACTAAGCACCAAAAGATGAAGATGATCGGCCACCTCGGTAAGGTCATTACGATTTGCGGAGACCAGAAGGAGTCACGGCAATGTTACTATAACACCATGAGAAAGTCCGAAGTCGAACCTTCTTCCCCACCACGCCTTCGACAAGGGGAGTCGACGGAACCCCCGCTCAGAACGCGCCCAAGGAAACCAATCAACATGATCGAACTAGACCTACGGGACATCGAAGAATGGAGAACGGAGCCAGCCGACGAACTTGAAGATGTCCAGATCGGCCCACTTCCCGAACAGGTCACAAAGATAAGTAGACAAGGGAACCCCGAGTTCAAAGACCAAGTAATTCAGTGTTTGAAAGAAAATCAGGACATCTTCGCCTGGAAAGCATCCCAAATCCCTGGAATTAGTCCGACTTTCTGTTGCCATAAACTCGCAGTGTACTCAGGATCCAAACCGGTGGAACAGAAGAGTAGGAAGCTCGGGCAGGACAGGAGGCAGGCCCTAGAAAAACACATTGAAGAACTAATCGAAGCCGGCTTCATAAGAGAAATCCAGTACACGACTTGGCTCTCGAATGTTGTGATGGTGAGAAAATCCAGTGGGAAATGGAGAGTGTGCGTCGACTATACCGACTTGAATAAAGTCTGCCCAAAAGATTCGTACCCAATGCCGAACATCGACCAACTGGTGGACAGCTCGGCAGGATATCAGTGGCTATCATTCATGGACGCTTATTCTGGATACAATCAAATCCCCATGCACTCGGCCGACCAGGAGAAGACAACCTTCAGGGGCATCAAAGCAAACTATTGTTACGAGGTCATGCCTTTCGGTCTAAAAAACGCAGGAGCCACATACCAACGGATAATGAACAAGGTCTTCTGTGATCAGATCGGACGAAACATAGAAGTCTACATTGACGATATGATCACAAAAACTTCGGTGATCGGAGACCATGTTCAGGACCTAGAAGAAACGTTCCAGAAATTGAGGCAACACAACATACGTCTCAACCCGCTAAAATGCGCGTTCGGAGTCAGAGCGGGGAAGTTCCTGTGTTTCATGCTAACTCACCGGGGAATAGAGGTCAACCCGGACAAATGCAGAGCCATCCTAGACATGCAATTTCCATCCAATAAAAAGGAGGTACAGCAACTGACCGGGAGGATGGCGACTCTGACCCGATTTTTACCAAAATCGGCAGAAAAGGCCTTGCCTTTCTTTAAGTTATTAAAGAAAGAGGCGACGGTAGGATGGAGTCCAACATGCAAAGAAGCTTTCCAGAAGATCAAGGCATGCCTAACCACACCGCTGATATTATCAAAACCCGAGCCGGACGAAACACTCATAGTATACTTATCGGTGGGCAACGAGGCTATCAGCGCAGTACTGGTCAGAGAAGAAGGAGAAAGTCGCCTATATACTTCATCAGTGGCCGATATACTTCATCAGTCGGGCGTTAAAAAATTCAGAACTGAGATATCAAAAGCTGGAGAAAGTCGCCTTCGCCCTACTCACCGTAGCAAAACGGCTCCGACCATACTTCCAAAGCCATACGGTTATCGTCCGGACAAATCAGCCGATCCGACAGGTGTTGCATAAACCGGACTTGGTAGGAAGAATGATGAATTGGGCGATCCAGTTATCCGAATATGACATCCACTACGAAGCACGACAGGCCATCAAGTCCCAGGCACTGGCCGACTTCGTGATGGAATTAACGCCGACCTTGTCCGGCCAGACCAACCAAATGTGGAAAGTCTACGTCGACGGGTCGTCCAATGCAAAGGGAAGCGGAGTCGGGGTCATAGTTGAAAACCCAGAGGGCGTATCACTGGAGCAGTCACTACAGCTCAATTTTTCGACTTCTAACAACCAAGCAGATACGAGGCACTAATCACCGGGCTACTTCAAGCTAAAGAGCAGGGAGCCTCTAGAGTCCACGTCTTCACCGACTCACAACTTGTGGTCGTCCAGATCGAGGGCAGATACCAGACCAAGGGGTCCCTGCTGGCTAAATACCTGGTCAAGGTCAAGGAAATTATAGCAGAATTCGAGGAAGTAGTGGTCGCCCACATCCCAAGGGAGGAGAACGTTAGAGCAGATATATTGTCCAAATTGGCCAGCACCAAAGGAACCACAAGCCACAGGTCGGTCATCCAGCAAGAGGTCTCCCAACCGGCATGTATCATGGCCGTAGTAAATAACGACGATTGGAGAAGACCACTGATCGACTATCTAGAACACGGGACAGTCCCAGGCGACAGAATAGAAGCAAAGAAATTGGTCAGGGACGCTGCATTATATGTGATGGCAAACGGCGAATTATATCGACGCGGCCTCCACACCCCGTCGTTACTATGTTTAAAATCCGAGCAGGCCGATTACGTCCTCACCGAGATACATGAAGGAATCAATGGCCAGCACATGAGAGCAAGAGCGTTAGCATTGAAAGCGCTACATGCGGGATATTTCTAGCCGACGATGAAGGCAGATGCGAAAAACCATGTAAGAAGATGCGACAGTTGTTAGAAACACACAAAAATACTACGAGCCCCCCCGTCCGAGCTCGGCCTGATTACTGCCCCATGGCCATTTTACAAATGGGGCATGGACCTCTTGGGACCATTCAAGCCGACAGAGAGGCAGATGAAGTTTTTGATAGTGGCCATCGACTACTTTACAAAATGGATCGAGGCCGAACCCCTCTCCTCGATCACTTCGGCTTGCGTACAAAAATTCATGGAGCGAAACATAATAGCAAGGTTTGGAATTCCGGCAGAAATAGTGACCGATAATGGAACCCAATTCACCGATGGCAAGTTCAGGGCAATGATGGCAGGCCTGGAGATAAAACATCATTTTGCATCCGTCGAACACCCGCAGTCCAACGGCCAGGCCGAAGCGGCCAACAAAATAATTCTGGACGGACTGAAGAAACGAATGCACGAAGCCGGACAAAATTGGGTAGAACAACTATACTACGTCTTGTGGGCATACAGGACGACGACCCAGACGTCCACACAAGAAACCCCATTCAGAATGACGTACGGATGTGACGCTATGATCCTAGTAGAAATCGGTCAACCCTCTTGGAGAAGGCATCATAGAAACCAGGCGGCCGACAACGATGAAGCACTGGCGACCGAGTTAGATATGATAGAAGAAATCCGCGAGGCGGCACACAGCCGAGACTTGCTCAGCAAGAACAAAGTAGCAAAAAAGTTCAACAAGAAGGTAAGGACGCGGTCCTTTGAAGAAGGAGACCTCGTACTCTGACGAGCGGACATCGGAAATAGGAACGCACGAGAGGGCAAGCTGGCAGCAAATTGGGAAGGGCCGTACCGAATTTCTAAGAACATCGGCCAAGGAGCTTACACATTGAAGACACTGGGGGAAGACCCGATCCGACGAACATGGAATGTCGACAAGCTAAGGAAGTACTACAGTTAAAACCCATGTGTTTCCCCCTAGCAGGTTTTCAACCTGTCATCGGGATCATGGACGACACGTGTTTCCCTTTAATTGGCCGATATGCCCGTCATAGGGATCGTGTATTATCACCTCACGGTCCTCCGGGAGGATGTTAACAGATGTATCATGCTTCTCGTCGGTCGATTCGGGGATGTACAACCCGGAAAAAATCGGCCAGAGAGATCGTGAAAATCTTATATTCGAAGAATATGAATAAAAACCTGGTTACAGGGAACTTATGTTGTCTATGCATAGAATCGATTATCTAAATCAAAGTAACTACTGAATAACGCGACCTCGGTCGAAAGTGTCTAATCGAAACCCTAAAAGTCTAAAATGACGGATTAGGAAATTCGGCCGTTCAAACCACGATATCGACTAAGGCGACAGAACCCTAAGTCCATTCGCGACAATCTAGGCCGTTGGAGCCAGGAAAGCAAAATAAAGATGATATCAATACAAATCACAACTAATCATATAAAGGGAAAATGAGTTCTTGTCCGGACAACCAAAATGTTAGGAATTTACAAGGAAAACCGGCATACCGGCCCTTCAATCGTCCCTCTCAACCGGAGAGTCATCACCACTGGGAACCCCGCCACCAGGAACACCACCATCAGGAGCGCCGCCATCGGGAATCTCGTCCGAAACGCCCTCATCCTCTTCGCTGTCAAAAAGCATGAGGAGTCGGCCATCACTGACGTAGGCCCTGAAATGCATACCCTCAGTGTTGAGTTTCACCCCAGGATTTAAGAAATAAAGTTGACTCAGAGCATTGTGAAAGGAGGCCTCCGAGGACTTCTTGAGCTGATCTCGGACAAATGAAAGTTCCTTTGTAGCCTCCTCCCAATCCTGGGTCTTCTTAGTATTAAGGGCAAGCAGCTCATCGCAAGTGGCCTTGCTCCGATCGGCCCTCTTCCGAACCCTTCGAAGGGTATCCTCCAGTCGGGTGACGGCCGCCTTATAAGCTCTGATCTCCCGCTCCAAAGCCATGACTTGAGTTCGGGAAACATCCAGCTCGGCCGTCAATTTGGCCACCGACTCACAAGTAGCCTCGAAATCGGCGGTCACCTTCGCAACCGATTCCTTGGACTCCTGGAGTTCTGCAGCCAATTGGGCAACCGACGCCTGCGCCTCATCGGCCTCAACCCGAGCGGCCTCCAACGCCCCAGTCGATTTAGCCACCTCGGCATGAGACGACTCCAACTCTCGCCGAAGACGCTCGACCTCGGCCTCGGAGGCCTCAACCCGCGACGCCAACTTGGAAGCCTTCAGGTTTAAAGAAGACAGACTCCCAAGTAGCGAACCCGTCTTGAAGCAAGTTGATTGTAAGGCATTCAGCTCTTCCAATTCCGGATCGGAAAAGACGATCGGATCAGAATACCTCTTGGGAGCCCGGATGACCTCAAAAAGATCCATGGTCATTCCCCGGTTCCAGAGGGTGTGGGGAGACAACTGAATACGGCCTTCAGACGAGTCGGCCGCAGCAGAAACAGGGGGAATCGACGAAGTAAGGGGCCCTGATGCCTCAGCATGATCGGCAACGGGAGAGGACGGAGCATCCTCTGGAACGACCTCGGTGGCAGGAGCGGAAACACCCGTGGTAGCAAGAGCGGCGGAAACCTCCCCCATCGGGCTGTCAGTAACCACGACGGTGGCGGGTGGAGGAGAAGCCGGAGGGGTAAGAGCAGCAACCGGCATCGGATCCGCAGGGATAGAGGACGACCTGAAGGAAGTCGAAATTGAAGAAGGATCAGAGGCCAAGTCTTTGCCCTTGCCGTTAGCCAGTCGGCGTTTCTTCCGATATTTCATAGCCGCCAGATGACTAGGGAGGCCGGCAGAGCTCATCTCGATAGCTGCAAAGACGACTACACCCATTAGAAAAATCAAACAAAAACAAGAACAGGAGGCAAAAAGTCCAAACTAACCATTCTGGATATAATGGGATATCGGTGCTAAGTTCCCAGAACTTTTGCACGATAGTATCTGAGCCACAGAAACAAGTTCAGATTCGGATAACTGGGCCCTGTCGGTTCGGTAGGAGGCAGGAGGAGAGTCATAATGGAGGGATGACCAATACAAGGGAAATTTGGGTTCGAGAGAATCAGTCAAAAAGAAAGGGCGCCGGCCAGGATTGGCAATAACCATAAAAAATCTATCTTTAAAACGTTTGAAAGAATCGGAAAACAAGGAAAAAAGGCGACGGTCGGAACCATTGTCGTTTCGGCCACGAAAAGAAATCCATCCTTTTCGGTCGACAGCTTCTTTGCCCGAACGACTGGCCTGTACGGAAAAGAAGTAGAAAAATAAGGGGCAGCTACAGGAAACCTCAAGTTGTTGGCAGAGCATCTCAAAGGCAAGCATGAAAGCCCAGCTATTGGGATGAAGTTGGGTAGGGGAGACGTGCAGATAGTCTAACACCTGCATCTGGAAGTCGGACAGAGGGAGTCGGATCCACACCCTAGTAACCACTTCACTATAAAATAGGAAAAAGGGAGGGCCATCGCCCCCCTGGGAAACACAAACGGGAACACCCGAGCCAGATGGACGGATCTGGAAATCTTCAGAGACCTCGAGGGGCAATTGGGCAAGGTCATCAGAGGAAAGCACCGACGAGTATTCTAAAACCTCGTGGGCGACCCAGGGAAACTCCTCGGACAAAACAGAAAGGGCGGAACGAGACCCGGTCGCCAAACCACTGACACCGCCGATATGAGAATCCATGATTACCTACGACAAGGAAAATAAAGCAGTTAGAAGGATACCTGGGGGCGAGTCGGCAAGGGTTGTGGAAGTGGCAAAGCTCGAGCCGACATAGCTACTGGTGGGCGAACACCCAAAGTTGAGACCGGCCCAGTGATAGGCTTTGGCACCCCTACGGGATTGTGACGGCACCCATCTAGAAGGTCCTCGGCCTGTTTATCTAAATCTCTGCTGGACAGATAGAAAAATTCGTCCAAACATTTTGAACAAGGTTCATAGCGGATGTCAAACAGGGGCTGTACCCCTAGGTGGGCCCTAAGAACGAGGGGGGTGGAAACAGAAAGCTTAGGGTCACCCCCACCCCAAGCGCGGATAGAACAGGCCTATGACGCGAAGAAGACCCTAAGTGACTGGAAATATTTGTGACAGGAGGCCTAGGGGCACGAAGGATGGGAGCCCTAGGGGCACCAATGGAAGGGGGTACCCGAAGGAAAGTTTTTTCCCTATCGTCATCAGGGAGAGGAAGTCCAAAAAGCCAGAAGGCAGTGCGGGGAGGATACGCCCGGCGAATCTCCGCCTCTTCTTCAGGAGTATACTTCATTATGAAGAAGGCCGGACTGAACCAGAGTAGAAGGGACGAAGGTTCACAAATGACAAGGCAAATAATCGCAAAAGGGCGAATAACGATGAATTCTATCAATCCAGAAAACTGGCCAAAATAAAGGCAGAACCAACAGAGGGCAAAAAGGAAAAAGTAAAGCAGCGAAAGAAATACCTGAAAAGGGAAGGGCAGACGCGAAGGTGGCAGTAAGGAACGAGAATGCAGGCACTTGAAGAAACTTGCGGGAGAAGGACGCTGGAGGCAGGAGAATGGATGAAGAATGAGGAAGTGGGGAGCAGGTGAGCAAGAAGCGTAAAAACTAAATGATACGGCACAATATTGCAGGATAATAGTAACCGTCGAAATTCAAAACGACATGAGGCAATAACTGATGGACATTGAGAAACGTGGGAGCGGCGGTTACGTCATAACTGCGCAAAAGGTAATGATTAAAGCCTGGAATGACAAAAGACACGTGGCATCCCAGGATCAAAGGACTTTTCGTCACCCAAAACCGGCTGAATCCAAAAGGACAAAAGGGGCGACCCGACACCAGAGATAAAGTTAACCGGAAAGAACAAGAGTAGCAATGTCGGCTCGAATGTCCCACACGGGGCCGATTCACTAATAATGACGTCGGACTCACAACCTATCGGCGACCCGATGCTGATCACGGCGTCGACCTTCCCTGAGGTCGGCCGACACTCGATTAACCGAGGGAAAGCAAATAGGAAGTCGATCACACGATTTTACATCCCGGCCATCCAGACTACTCGATACCCGGGATGAGGGGCATCTGTTACGGGCGCAAATATGCCATATTCACTCCCTTTCCATAATCGGCCGATCGGCCAAGATCTGTTATTAACTGCAATAGAGTGATCAGCGGAAGCATTAAAGCGCAACGGCTATCTCCCCTTCATTCTTGGCCTCACCATAATGAGAAAAGATACGGGACCCTACACGCTCTGCATCTCAAGCCCAGGTCTGGACCTATAAAATCAACACACCCAATGGTGAAAGGTACACACAGATAACACTGATCCTCCCCTCTATTTCACACAGCACCCGCATTGCTCCCATGTCTGTGCGATCCTCTCTTCAGTCGCTGGTTCCTTCACCATAGACCAGCAGGGAAGAATCTGATCCCATATTAACCCCTCCGGCGACACTCGCTGGACATCTCGTTCTGTTAATCGAGAACGGAACAGATAGGTTTCTTTTTTTAATAGGCCATTGATAGGTTTGTTGATTGCTTTAAATTGTTTTACAATTTTATAAAATCTTTTCAAGAGAATTTAGAGAACAAAAAGCTGTTTAATCGTATGATCTTTGGAGAATTGAGGTATCGGAAACCTTTTTTTTATTTATAAAAAAAATTCTTAAAAACCATGGTGAGATATTAAAAAAGTGGAATTTGGAAAATTGAAATGTAATTCAAACACACTTTCAATAGTAATTCGAACACACTTCACTTTACATGCAGAATGTCAGTTTTGATCCCTTTAGCAATTTTAGTAGAAATATTCGATGGCTGTGTAATCAATGCCTGAAATATTGTATCTTGTTTGTTAATGGTAACATTCAAGTAAATATATTTAATTTTTTCACAAGAATTTTGAGCACATTCTAGTATTATACTCTTTAAAGTTAATTGACAGGTTCAGATTTCAAAATTATATCTGATGTGTTTTAAATACGAGTTAATATTATATCTGGATTCTGGAGTCACTCTAATCGATGTAAGAATTAACTCAACTCTCAATTTGGATTCAAATAAACAACTTTTACTTTATTAATCGATGTAATAATTAATACAACTACTTTTATTGACGCCTCAAGCTTTTAGTTTTTGGCATGATATTTTTAATGGATTTATTAGTCCTTGAAATTCTATGAACGAGACATTTTAATTCTTCAGATTTTAAAAATCTTTCATTAGTTCTTAACTTTACAAACAAACGTTCACTTTATTTCTTTTGGATGCAAAATGACAGTGAAAATGTAAAAGGATTAAAATGAATGACTTTTGTAAAACAGAGATTTACCAAAAGATTTTAATTTTACAAGAGACTAGTCACTAGAGACTAAAATTTAGTCTAAATCAGTAGGTTCACGTAGTCTACCCCTTTTTCACAGCTAAATGCCTGCTAATAAGTTGCAAGTCAGTTTGAACGGGCATTGCCAAGAAATCTCTGATTAAAGGGTGTAATGTGAAGAGATTTGGATCGATTAGTGCTGCATTAAAGGGTGTAGTTGCATTAAAACATACACAAACGCCAATCCATTTTTATAAAGAACAACAGCAGAGTCACTTAAAACATCTAACAGTACCAATCAAACTAACAAAAGGTAAAAACGTTTAACAGCACATTCACTTTCTCCCGCATTCATACCACAAATCGGATTTAATCATGGTAAGAATTTCCTTTTAATCCCTTTGATCAGAACTATATAAAGGCACAAGGTATATCACCTAAGATGATACAAACAATCCAAATCAGAAAAGTTAGTTGCAGAAAAATTAAATAATATTTTTAATTTATATAGTGTATATTTCATTTAATATTCAATAACTTAACAAAAAAAAAATTAAACTAAACTAATAATACCCATCAATGTAACCGAAAAAAATTCAGAGGCTGCATTTCAATCTTTAAAACCTAGACTTGAACCTTTCTTATGAAAATGCGCACAAAACATGCATTGAAAAAAAATTAAGATAGTTGATTTTCTTCTCACTTTTTGTTTTTAAAATCTGCATCATTGTATCATACTACTTAGTACTTAATTCATTATTTAAAATATATCACATTTTAAAATATTATTTACAAAACAAGTGTTAAAACTAAAAAAAACATTAAGAAATGCATTTTCATCCCTTCGTGTTTTGTGTTTCTATCTCAAGGGTGTAAATTTAAATTATCGGGAGCAGTGTTGCTACACCGTTATGTGTGGTGTGACTTATTCAAAATTTTGGTATTTTTTAAAAGAAAAAAATACCATAACTTTATTGAATAGATTGATAGTGGACCACTAGACCGAGAAAGAGTGCTAAAACAAAGACACGTTAAGAGTGCTAAACAAAGCCAACATATCAGTGGAAAGAGATAAAACACAAGGAAAGGGACAATGAGAAGCTTTGGCGAAGAAGCTTACTTGTGAGAACAACGAATGATGGCAGTGAGAACTGAGAAGATTTGGCAGTAGTGAGAAACTATTGCCTTCTCTTCGCTCTGGACCAGTGGAAAGGAGCGTTAGTGAATTGGACACGCCGACAAGGTTCGTAACGGCAAAGTCTATTTGTTGAAGCGCTGAAGCGGCCGTGAACACAGTGGGAGCGCTAGTGAACCAGACATGGAGGGTAAGCGAAAATGCCTGTTTAATTTTAGGGTTTAGGTTTTATCAAATTTTTTTTATGTTTTTTATGAAAATTCCATTTGACCATGTCGGATACGGTCAAATTCGCGTGTCAGAAATGGTCAACACGTTAGATTTGTTGACCGCATGTCGAGCACGGTGTCGAAGCGTGTCGCCGTGTCGGATTGTGTCGGACACAATTCTCCTTGCTTTTTCACGTGTCCATGTTTAAGAGGTTGTCTGCCCTAAATGTCAAGCTCCACTGGTACATGACTTGTATATGTCCAAAGATCGGTAACTACACCAAAAACTTTCAACGTGTGAATTTGCCAAACATAAAATGCTGTCCAATTAAATTTTCCTTACATTTGACGAATGCCCACATTGTGGCACGTATAAGGTACATCAAATGAAGAATTGTCAAACCCAGTGATATCCTAAAGTCTTACTCTTTCGTTCCCATTAGAAGATAAAGAAAATATGGCTGAACAAGTGACAGCAGGCAACAATGCTCGTGAGTTACATAGAATAAGAGGAAGGGGGAAAATTACCTTTGGCGGTGCGGTGGATCATAAACATTGAAACAGTGATGGAGCATTGGAGCTCTCAGCTTTCTAAGTGATGTGGCATTGAATGAGAGTAATTAGAGGGTAAGCATAGACAAATAATTTTACAAAATTCCAGACTCTTTGTTCCATCTCATTCCACCCAATTTGGAAGGGAAGAAAATTGAGAAAAACAATGGTAATTGATGATATATGCTTCATCATTTTTTTACCCATATCCAAACAATGAAATTTAATCTCACTACATTTCACTCCCTTCCATCCCACATCAATCAACCAATCAAAACACAGCCTGAAAATAAAATGGGAGACAACGCACAAGTTTCAAACTGCTACAGCCAGTATACCACATTCATCATTTTGCTGCCAGTAACAATTAACAGCAAAAAATCACAAGAAACAAACAGGGAAATAGCTGAGCCCCAAATTAAAGATGAATGGTCATTCATTTCTTTGCGAGCTGTGGTGGCAGTAGTTTCAGAGAAATGAAACTAACAAATCCATGTTAGAGAATTAGTATGATAATCCTGGATAAATTCAAAGAATCGTGTTCGTACACTTTCCGAACAAAGTATTTCGACCCTATTCTTGCCTGGGTTCACGAAATCCTTGTTGGGATAATTCTTTGAAGAACAATCTGCTTCTGGCAATAGAGAACAGATCAGGAATATAGAGAGAAAGTATGATTTTCGTATCTGTTAAATCTGAGGCCAAATGACTCCTTATATAGGAGTTTTCCAAACAATGCAACTCTTGGCGATAAACCATCGTAACCGTTGGTTATCGGAGCGGTTGGGAGTAGTTATTTTTCTAACCTTTCCCAAGAGCGGTTACAAGTAGTTACTATTTTGAATTGTTAACCGCCTCTT
>PYAF01001934.1:319074-334198 GCA_007407185.1 Glycine tomentella
TATTCATAACTCATAGAGTTTAAACAAAACTCGGAACCCCGCACCGTAATCGCGGTCAATTATGCGTTGGCTCAACAAGCGTGCACTCCGCACTACCCTAACTTGTTTCCAAAGCTTTAACGCGTAATCGCATTGGCCTATAGTAAATCACATTACTACTAAAATCCATTGATGACACTAAAATCACCAACAATCCATACCCTCTTGATTTCCAGTCACGTGATTACATATTACTTTAGCTGCTAAAGGGAAAATAAAGAATTGGTTGCAACCATGGTTGTCAAAACCGAGAATCTAAGAAGACTCATGGAAGCTCCGTAGACTCGAATCGTAGATTGTAAGAGTCTATTTCAAACAAAAATAATAGTAAATTACCTATAAATGTCATACCAATTCCACATTTTAACAATATTTTAAAGCACATAAATGCATAATAAACAAACTACACCAAGTCAAAAACTAAAGAAGCTTACATGGTTACAACAAGGCGCACTCGGGCCTTCACTTGGAAGCAAATCACGATTGAGAGTAAAGTGAAGCAAGCAAGTCGTGCCTTGAAATGAAGCAAGCACTACCTTCACCTTCAAACAAATCGCGAAACGAGAGAAGATTTGCGAGTCGTGATGTTTTGGGTCTGTGGAAGAAATCGCAAACTGGGAGAGATTGGGAGACAGAGAGAGAACATATGAAGCAAAAGGGATCGAGAACTCCGTGGGTTCATTTAACGGTCACGCAATCGAAGACAAAATGGAAACCCTAAACACCCAAATTGACCCAAAAAAAATGCACCAAATTATGTAGTTTCATGTTAATTTGTTTTCCAAGCAAACTCATTTGACTCAGTCTAGACTCGCGAGTAGCACGAGTTTAGTTCGAGTCTACCGAGTCCAATCCGAGTTTGTTAAAAAACAAGTTTGAATGCGAGTTAACCCGTGAGGACCAAGTAGACTCTTAAACTCCTAAGAGTTTACAAGTTAACTCTAGAGTTTGAAAACCATGGTTGCAACATACTTATATATATAACAAATTAGGGAAGCCAAAATACAAGAAAAAGATCTGTGATTTTACCTTCAATGATTTCACCGTGTTGCCTAAAGGCATCTATGAGAATCGGTTCATTGGTATCATAGGAAAACCTTTTATTCCAAAACAAAACAGTTAAAATTGAAAATAGTTAGATTAACTAACAAAACTCAAAAACTGCAATTATTGTTAGTAACTAAAAAAATTAAAGTTAGAGAACACCTGCGACAAACAACTTAGTTGTTGAATGGTGGCGTGTGCATAGAAATTGAGGTAAAGGGAAAAGAAGAGTGCTGCGACTCACTAATGCACTGATGATACGCATAAGATACGCATAACTGTGAACTTTCAATTCATACCCGAAACATAATAAAGTTTTCCACACACTAGGGTAGTGGAGAATGAGAAAGACAAACCATTTTCACATACAATTCTTCTGAGCCATCCAACTCCCCATCAGTGACAGTGACAACTTAAGAGTGAAACAGAGGACATTTAAATTTCCTTGGACTTGGAGTAGTTTGTTGGTCGTACAATGGGTTAAGTTACTTCTAATCTGATCTGCAAGTGTATTCCAGCAGCTAAAATAAATTCATCAGTCAAACAATCAATTTTCACAGTTTGTAAGTATGGTTAGGACTAGTTCATCTTTAGGACTTCAGTATTTTCAGCTTGAGGTTGAGAATCTTGTAAACTAATGCTCGTATTTGAAGCCCAAGACCAAAGAAGCCAACTCTATTCAGTATTCAATAGAGCAGTAAAATGAACCAATGTGGTCAAAATGGTTAGAAGGATAAAATGAAAACAATTTTTGTCAAAGATTAAAGGCAGAAAACGCATGTCTTATTCCCAACATCTACACCAACAGGAAATAAAGTACATAGTTAATGCCAAAGTTCAATGTATTGTAATGGTACACACACTCCTTAAACATAGGAACAAACACTATTTCAGGCCAAGAATATGCTTTCAGCTACCAGTGAAATGAAAAGCTCAAAGGCAAATTGCAATGCGAAATAATATCTAACCCAGTTTTCCTCGAAACCGAATCAACAATTAGATTGCAATAACAAAATTGGATGTTAGGAGAGAGGGACCTAAATGTAGGGCGTCAAAGGAGAGAGATGCAATGCCAAACCGAATTGGACGCCGGCGGCGACGGTGGAACTGAGAGCGTTTGGACGACGGCGAATTGAGGTCGATCCGGTGACGCAGTGGTGATGCTTGATAGATAGTTTGACATATTTTATTATGGGTTGAAATTTGTATCTTTAGATTTGTGCCAATACTTTGGTTATGGACCATCGTGTGGTTTTTTTTTTTTTTTATTCTTTTATTGTAACTCGTAAGTATTTGTAAAATGTCAATGAACTTATAATAAAAAAGGGCGGTAAAATCGAAAGGCAAAGTAATTGTAGTGTATCTTTAAATTAACATTTGTTTAACCCCAAAGGAAAGGAATGTCTCTGGTCGGGTGTAAGATTTCGCTTCCTTTATATTTAATTCTCAGCTTTGACAAAGGTGAACTACAATCACACACCACAATCCAAAAGAAAAACAAATTAACATTTGTTTTGTGACAAAATCACTGTAATTTTATTTTTTTTATACAATTTTCACATTGAATATAAAATTAAAAACTACAACGTCATCTACCTTACACAAAATGGCCAACTCTTTCCTATTAAGCCAAATTTTAGTTTGAAGTTTAAACAAATTCTAAATATTCTTATCATGATTTTTATAGTACAAAAAAAATATTGGCTTAAATATATTTTTTATAATTGGAAAATAGATTGTTTTTAAATTATTTCTTCAAATTTATTTTTGATCAATTAAGTATTTAAAAAATTTTGTTTCAAAATAGTACTGCAATTAGTCTCATTCTCTTAAATGAAAACGTGGCAAACAAAGTGACACGTTATCAAATCTAATCACTAACATGTAATCAAATTAAAATCATGTCATTATTTATTATTTATTTTAAAAAATAAACTATTATATTTCATTAACTAATAACTTTTTATATAAAAAAAAATCCATGTTTTCCTCCTCTCTTCTCTCACCTTCTTCTTCTCCCTCTACTCACCCTCCAAGTCCGCCATGTTTGTCGTCAAGGGCTTGTTGGCATCTGCCACAAACGCGTCGCACGATTCCTTCATACCCTGCATATTCGTCATCAACGCTGCCACCTCGATCCCCATGACAAGGTAAATCGCATCGCGCACCTTCTCCAGCTTATCCGACGACTGTGCCAGAATGGAGGTACGCATGCCCTCCATCATGGCATGGTGCGTCAGTGCCAGCCTAATGTCGCTCGATCCGCCTGTGATAAACACATGCTGGTAAAGTTGTCATGGCCGAGGCATGTGGAGAAGGAGTTGATGGCGTGGTGGAGGATGGAGAAGGAGAGGCAGTGCAACGGGGAGTTGGTGGCCAGAGAAGGAGGGTAGTTTGGGTTTGTAGTGGAGGAAGGGGTCTTTGGAAGAGAATGAAAGAGGTGGAGGAGAAAGAGAGGAGAGAGATGAGGAAAGAGAAGGAGAAGAGAGAACCATTAAATATTAATGACATGGAGAATTTGAGTATTGTCAATTATTAGGCTTAATGATTGACATTTTATCTGTCGCATTATCACCTAACAAAATGACACTAACTATATGTATTATATTAAAACATTTCTTTTAAGTGCATAATTGACCAAATGTGAATTTTAAATAATATTCTAAAAATAATCTATTTCTCAAATATAAAAAACATATTTAACCCAAAAATATTTCATAAAACCAAATCAAACCCCTTTTGAAATATTTGGCCCCATCCGTTACATTAATTCAAAGGAAATGGGGGGGAAAGTATGATCAATCAATATCTATATATGAATTCTAACCCCTAATGAAATTACATTTCTAACACCTTTTCAAATTTTGACGTGTCCTATTTCTGAGATAAATCTATAAATTTGAATCTTTTGTCCTCATCCTAAATCTCATCCCCAAAAAAGAAAGGAAAGATTGGCAAAAAGATGAGGTCCCTGACTCTTCTCTTTGAAAATTCAAAACTTAATCCCATCTGTTAAAAAAAGCATTTGTTCTTCTCTCTCAAATTAAAAAAAAATAATTGAATAACCCCCTTTCATCTTCCTCATCCACGTCTCATATTCTCTCCCACTCCCTCACTTTCCATTTCCTCCAACGAATTATAAATCTTTTATTTACTTTTAAGATAAGAGAAAGAATTATAAATATAAATCTCCAACGAATGCGACCAGTGCGCTTGCATGGGTTACTGGCTAGTGAATTATCAAAAAGCAGCATGTCTTGTTTGTACCAGATAGCAGAACTCAAGTATTTTTTTAACGGAACATACTAAGACTACAATCAAAAAAACAAGTTGACGATCTAGATGTCCTTGTTAAGTAATGATTAACTCGATTGACAGATCTAAAATCAGAATTCAAGCAATCAACATCTATAAAAATTGCATAAGCGAATAAGTTAGAGAATCTCAAATGTATTACTTCTCAACAGCAATTCAATGTACCGTATATATCACCGCCCCTACAATTGATAAAAATCTAAACATAGGCGTCCAGATACATAGAACAGACTTGGGCGTTCAACATGCCCAGAAACAACAGTTTAAGAGCTAGTGAACTTTGTGACAGCCTTGGTACCCTCAGAGACGGCGTGCTTGGCCAATTCACCGGGCAGCACAAGCCTGACCGCGGTTTGAATTTCCCTTGAAGTGATGGTGGGCTTCTTGTTGTAGCGGGCAAGTCTAGAAGATTCCTGCGCGAGCTTCTCGAAGATGTCGTTGATGAAGCTGTTCATGATTCCCATGGCCTTGCTTGAGATACCAATGTCAGGGTGGACCTGCTTCAGAACCTTGAAAATGTAGATCTTGTATGTCTCCACGCTCTTCTTGTTCCTCTTCTTCTTCTTCCCTTCTCCTCCGGCGCCTCCTTCCTTCGGAAGCTTCTTTCCGGCCTTTGGCTTCTTCTCCGCCGGAGCCTTGTCTCCCACCGTCGACTTCTTCTCCTCTGCGGGCTTCTTTTCCGCTGGCTTCTTCTCTGCCTTTGGTGCCATCACGATCTCTCAATTGTTGCAATGGAAGAAGGGTTTTGAATTGGTAATTGGAATTGATAGAATGAAGAGTTGGTGAAGTTGTGAATGAGAAGTGGCTGCAGCGGTTGTTAATATAGAAAAGGTTGACGTGTTCTTATTGGATAGGTACGTTTTGCGCGGATTGGTGACGTGGATTTTATATTTTTGTAGACTGAGATGCAGATTGATGACTGGCGATCGATGAACGGCTGAGATGTTTTTGTCTTTTTCCTCATAACTGGAATCGCCCTTTTACACTTCTCAGTTTTGGTTGCGCGCTCAAATGGGCATCTCCCTCCCATTCATTATGGCTTTGTTTGGAAGTTAGAGGGGAAGAGAAAGAAAGAGATTTAAGGAGAATAAAGGGAAAGAAAAGAAAGAAAAATGAGGAAAGTTCCTTTTTCCTTGTTTGAGAGTTAAAAATATATTAAGATAGAGAAATGGAGAGTTAATAAGAAATTTTTACAATTTTTTCCTTATTTAAAAAATTAATACATTCTATATTTTACACTGACTAGGGTATAATAGTAATTTTATTAACACGGACTGGTATAAGATAATAATTTTAGTTACTTTTCCTTTTAAAAATCCCCAAATAGGGGAGACAACAATTTTAAGGCTTTGAAGGATTTTAGAGGAGTTTTGAAAATCCTTAAATCCTTTCCCTCAAAAATTAAAACTCTCAAACAAGGAGATGTCTCTACCTAAATCTTTTTCTTCCCTCCCTTTCCCTCCAAAATCTCTCTCCCAAACAAAACCTAAGGATTTATTTGCTCGGCTTCCCTTACCTTTGAAATCAAACCAAACTTTAAAATATGATTAGTAATTTAAATTAAGACAATACTAATAACTCCTTTAGTGAAGAATGTTAAAAATATATTATTATAGTGCTTTTAATAAAAGAAATATATTTAATTGATTTTAATAAAATATTTTTAATTTTTTGCCCTTTAAACTATGTTCTTTAAAAAAAACTATGTGAATAAATAAAAATAACAGTTAAAGTATTTTTAATCTATTTTATTTTATTTTATAGTAAATATCTAACTGATACTCATGAATAATTGTGCATTTTTTAAGTTTGAGTTGTAGATGTCACGTTATTAACAAATGTAAGAATTCTTACAACTTCAGTTGATAACTCAAGCTCTTTGGCATGATGTTCTTAATGTTTCCCATTAGTGATTAGTCCATAAAATTTTGTCAAGATTTAAAAAATATTTAATTAGTTTTTAATTATACAAAGCATTCATTTTATTTATTTATGCAAAATGATGATGAAAAATATAAAAGATTAAAATGAATAAGTTTGTAAAATAAGAGATTAAGCAAGAGTTCTAAAATCTATAGAGCTAAGCTAAAATGAAAAGTTTGTTTAGGCAAAATCTATCTACTTCTAAGAAAACATGAGCTTATTTTGTCTATGAATAAAATGGTATCTTACACTATGCCTTGAGGGAATTAGGAAAGAGAAAGGAAAGAAAAGAAAAAATTTAAAATTTGAATTGAAAGGAAAGTAAAAAAAAAAAAAATTAAAATTTGAATTTCTATAACTTAACTTTTCTTTCTTTTTTCTTTTCATTTTCTCTCAATTTAAATAAAATAAATTAGTGTATCACTTTTTTGTGACCATTTTTAAGTTCATATCATACATGTTCAGTACCAAATCACCCTCTCCCACAACTCCCTCTCGTCCATAACCCGTTTTCTAGTCAACCTCTTTCACAATCGACCATTGCAATCAACGTGTCCATCATCATCAATACCCTTGCCTTGCCTCCCACACTATCAAGTGCACCTCCATCGCCATCGGGAGGACACCTTAACTAGGGGTGGGCATGGATTGGATTTTTAAGAATCCAATCCATAACAAATTTATATCTATTTAAATTGAGTGAATTTTAAATTCATATTCATATTTTTTTAAAAAACAATCTAGATTCAAGATTTAATCCATTTAAATGGATATGAATTTGGATATATCCAATTAATATCCACTTAAATGTTAAAAGATTTTTTTTTTGCAAATTTTAGTTATTAAATGCTAAAAAGTGAAAATTTAGTATCTGTCTATTTAAGAGTTATTTTCAACCAACCTTGGTCAAGACAATTTATCGATATTGGTTAGCATATTTTTGACATATTTCAACTAAAACAATTTTTACATATATCGGTCTAGACATTTTTAGAATGACATCAACCAATACTATTTTTTTGTTGACATTAGTCAATGATGTTTTTTGGTCGATCTTAGGTAGGGTTACTTTTTGGTTGAGGTTGGCCAGGATTTTTAGTCAGTGCATTTTTTGACCGACATTGGTTAGGATTTTTGTTGCTAACATTGATAAGGTTTTTTTTTGCCGATGTCGATCATTGAATTTTTTTGCCAACATTCGTCACGACTTTTTTTTGGTCGACGTTAGCTAGATTTTTTTGCTAATGTTGGTTGAAACTATATTTTTGTTGACAACAACTAGGATTTGTTGGACAACATTAACCATGACTATTTCTTTTGGTTGGCGTTAGCTAGGGATATTTTTTGTTGATATCAACTAGGATTTTTTCGATCGGCATCAATTGGAAATATATTTTGGCCAACGTCAATTTGTTTTTTTGGCTGATGTCAGCCGATGATTTTTTCAACCAATGTCGACCAAAAAATAGTCTTGTCTGACGTCGACAAAAAAAAAATCATAATCGACATCAAGCGAAAAACCTACTTGATGTTGATAAAAAAATAATCTCGACAGACATCGACAAAAAAACCTAGTTGAGTCGGAAAAAAAAAAATAGCATTGACTGATGTCGACAAAAAAATAGTCTTAATCAATGTTGACTGAAAAACCTTACCAACATTAACTGAAAAATAGGCTCAACGATGACGGCTTAAAATCATCATTAGTTGACGTTGACAAAAAAATAGATTTAAAAATCCAAACAAATATCAAATCCATATCCATTTCATATCCAATTAATTGGATTTGATTTAAAATCCAAAAAAATGGATTTGGATATGAAACTAATCCATTTAAATGGATTTAAAATGGATTAGATTGGATTAGATACAGATTATTTTATGGATATAGATTTTTTTGCCCAGCCCGTCCCTAACGTCATTGTGGATTAAGACGTTTATGTTGTCATTGTTGAGGGGGTAGGCGAGGCGACAGCTCGTGGGCAAAGTGTGGGGCTTATTCATAGAGGTTGGGGAACTTCTTAGGGAAGTTGCAGAGGCAACGAAGATGTTGAGAGGACGTGGTGTCGATGATCTGGATGTTACCAATGGAGAAGATGTTGTCCATTGCGGTGGTGGTACAATAGTAGGGTGGTCTAGGTTTTCAGGGCAAGGGTTTTGTGGTCGAGTCATTTCTTTTGTTTGTTGTCTCCCATTTTGTTTTTTGCAGGTATTAGTTATTGTTATTTCAAAACAAAATATGAGGCTCTATATGAAGATGATTTGTATTTGTAGGAGGCTCATGCATAATACTAAATCATAGTCGGAGGTGGCAAGGAAAAAAACACCATCACCGAAAATTGTTTTCATGGGAGTGATGAAAAACAGGTTCTTGGAAAAGGTGTGGGATCCAGTGTGAATGGCATAATGTAGTAAGATTAGTCTAGTAGTAAAGAATCTTGCTCCATTTTGTACCACCTATAATATTTGTCACCGAAATAATGGTCGAGATAAATGTAAAGTGAATCAAAAATAGATTTGAAATAATTTAATATAAATCTAATCTTAATTTATCTTTTGAAAAGTTCGAGTTCACTCCACACACACTAACTATAAATAGGTGTCTAAGCCATAAATCTCAATGCACTTGAATTAGACACAAAGTATAAAAGCTCAACAAAATTCATAGTGTCCAAGCCTAAAATAATAGGGGGTGAGTGTTGAATAGCTTGGGTCATTGATGTGTGTCTAGAGTGACAAATAGATAAATGCTAAGTTCTTAAGTGAGTAGTTATTCCGCCTATAAAGAGCCATAGTTAGCAAGTTGTCACTCAAGGTGTTAAATCTTAAGGGCTATCTAATAACAAGTAGGTGTCCTAGCTAGGTTACAAAAGGTGCAAGAATAATCAACCCATGGCTTTTTTGTCAGGTTCAAGAGGGTGTGATCCTTCGAGGCGAAGTCTAAGGTCCAAAAAGGGGGTGTTTTTGTGAGTTTGTTTAAGGTGCAAATATAATCAGTTTGGTCTTTGTATTATCTAACTCAGTGGCTAGGTGTGAAGGTTCAAAGATGGGTGTATTAGTGAGGTTGTCGGAGGTGTAGATATAATTAAGTATATCTCTTTACTTGCTACACTTAGTGGAAAATCTCAGGTTGTAGCTCGAGTATTTGATGCACATCAATTGATCAAATCAGTATAAAAATCACAAGTGCACTTTCTTTTAACCTTTATCTTTTTGTATTGTGTTTATCGTCTTGCTTAAGTAGATGTAATATGTTATATACGATAAACGTAGGGTTAGTATAATGTTAGGATAATACTATAACAACTCTACAATAGCAACAAGTATTGTCTTTCTCGTTAACTCATGGTAAAATTAAATATACATGTTTAAAGATTACATACATATTATAGATATATAATGAATGATCAAATTAGACTGATGTAATTTTGATAACTATTACACTATTTTATAATTTGGTATAAAATGTGATTTTTTTGATCGAATCATTGAACTATAACTACGTATTACCAAGATCATTTGTGTCAAAATTTATCAAAATTGTATAAAAACAATAAGATAATCAAATGATTCATATTTTAGTATATTTTCAAATGTTTATATTATATGAAAGAGGTAACAAATGATTTTGGATTAATATGAATTTTTGTATATGTGATCCATGTTAAATGAATTTTCGATCAAATGGTGAGTTTGAAGAAAATATTATCCAGTTGAAAGTTATATAATGATATATCAAAGTTACACCAGTATAATTTGATACCTTTTTTTCTTTCTTTATTTCTCTTTATGTATATTCCTTTAGGATTAACGATTGTTGAGAACAAACAATTTTCATAGTAACTAATTCACCTCTCTCTTGAATTATTGAGGACATTTGGTTAATAACAATTTTGTGTCCATTGCACAATAAAATGAAAAGTCAAATTATCCTTTTTATATTTATCTCTCTTTCACATGTTCTCCCATTTGTTCTCTATAGCATCTTTGTAGTTGTCTTCCTTTTCACACTTCTACGGTGGTTTCCTCCTTTACATGGTTAATTTTATTTTGAATCCTCCACACACAATAAAGAATTACATTTGCTAATAGATAATAAGAAAACAAAGCATCTTGTATGCATGGAAGAGTTGTTTGTGATGTTCATTGTTGTGCGTGAGAGATTTGTTGTTTTTTGGAGTTAAGATACCAATTTACAATGTAAGAAAGGTCTCCGCACTTCCAAAAACAAAATGTTTTCATCCTCTTCTGAGCTACCACTCCTGACCATGCATGGAGAAACACACTTATGATATTTTATAATTCACCGATTTCAAAATATAGTGCTATAAATGGGTGAGGGGATATGAAAATGGTGTAAGATTTGTAATGCTTCAATCTAATAATAAAATAAATTAATTTTAAATAATTAATATTTAAATTGATATTTTAGTAAATTTAATAGTATTTTTTTCTATTGTCCATTGTTGATCAAACTATGTACATGATAAACCTTTGTATAAAACATTTGTGCCTTGATCTCTTTAACTATGTATTTTTGTTTTTTGTGAAGTCTTAGACTTATTATATATAATTGTGTTGTACCAATTGGTTGGTCATATTTTCCCTTTAATACTTTTGACTTGGATCAAGTATGGATCGCATAAATCACTAGAACTCTTTTAAATTGGTCAATGAATGTTCCATTAATTTTTAATATACTCTTATCAAATATTATCAATTGAGAAATAATCTTTCAAAGAATCAATTTAACCTTTTTTTTTTTATTCTTAGTCAACAAATCACACCAATCCAAATCACTTTAAATCCATTTTATTGGATTTTAAATCCAATGCATTTAATTGGATTGGATATTTTGATTTATAATAACCAAGGTTAAAAAAAAAAGTTAGCAACGTAATTAGCGACGGAAATGGTCCTAGCGTGGATAGCGCCAGAAGTGCTCCAGAAAACATGTTTTCTCTGGAGTCCGACGCGGATAGCACCAGAGTGGTACGGTTAGCGCTAGAAGTGCTCCAGAAAGCTTATTTTCTCTGGAATCTGGCGCGGTTAGGGCTAGAGTGGCGCAATCAGGGCTAGGGCACGATCTGGGCCACTATATAAGGCCATTTCACGCGTTTTTGTGGGCCAAAACTCATCTTCTTCCTCCTTCCTCCGTTTTCCTCTATTAAATAGCTTGGGAAGCTCCATACCACTCAACCATTGACCAAAACACTTCACACCCAACATGAAATTTGAAGGAAATCATCCAATGAGCTAGAATGCTTCATCACTTTTCTCTAAAAACCATCAAATGGATATATCATTTTCTTTAGGGAACTTCACAAAACTTGAGTTTGATGGGGAAAGGAGGCGATTCATGGACACTCAATCTTGGAGAAGTTGTCCTCTAGCCTTCCTTGTTGATTTAGAGGTAAGAAACACAAATTCTACTTATTATTTGAGAATTTGTTCTTGAGGTGAATTTGAGTTAGAGCTGAAACTAGAATTGGGTCCTTTGGAAAAGTATGCTTAAGAGGTTGCTGTGATGAAGGATTAGCCTTGAAATATGATTTTTATGGACTTTGGAATTTGGTTATGAGAAATGTATATGTAGGAAGAATGTTGGTTAAATAGGTGATTGTATGACATGCATGAGCCTTGATGCTTGTACAATATGTGCTCTGGAGGCTATATAAACGGTGAAATTGTGTTGAAGTAACCGTTTTAGCCATATTGTTAATCTTTGAGTTTTGGCCTGAATAGAGTACTGAACTCTTTGAATTGTCTTATATAGAGTCTTGGGGGGACTCTGGTGCCTTGGTTAGGTCGAGATAGATCCTGTTAAGGGTTTGTAAGTCACCAGTTAGGTGACTAGTCCTTATAACTAGGAGATAGTGTAAAAAGGGGTTTTAACGATATAACATAGTGTTTCTTGTTTTTCTAACGGTTGAGAATCGTTGTTGATTGCTTGTGTGCCTTTGTATAGGGCATGACACCGACGGTGTCAGTGGCGGAGACCATCATTCTGGGATTGAACAGCAGAGTGCTGCTTTACCAGGTAAGTTCTTTTGTTCTTGGGAGTGTTTTCGATTGCCTGTGTTCCACCATACTCCGAGTGAGTGATGGTTGCTACATGATTCATGTGCATTGAATTGGTTATTACAACTTTCCTCATGATAATATGTATACATGATTCTATACTTTGTGTGTATGGTTGCCTTTCGGATAGATCTTCTGACCAGTTAGATAGATATGGACCTCCCTAAGAGTAGAGCGCAACTCCTAGTTTGGTTTGCTCACGTAAAGGGTGAGGATGATCCCTTAAGACCAAGAGATAGATGGTCCCGTCACGGTAGAAACATATTCTTGGAGGTGCCATATACGTGCATCCATGTGTAAAGGGTAGCTCTCGATGGGATGACATGGATGTGAGTTCCGGCCTCACACTGGGGACTTGGAGTCCCAAATGCTGATGACGATGCATCTTTGGTGGACGTAGTACTGCGGATATACATTAGAGCTAAAGGATATCTATGTATTGTTGTGAGGGTCAGGAGGCCTAGTGATTATAATAACCCTGAGTTCTAGCGCGGATAGCGCTGGTTTTCTGCAGAAACCAGTTGCAGAAGTGTGGCGCTGGGAGCGCCAGTGTGGCACGATCAGCGCTGTGCTCTCTGGTTTGTGGCGCGAGTAGCGCCAGGTTGGCGCCCGAGACGCCATAGGTTCTGGAGGTTGACGCCTAGGGCGGCAGGTTGGCGCGAGTGGCGCCGTATAACCCAGAGGACTTGTTCTTCTTTGCAGCGGGCGCTGTTGGCACAGTAGTGGCGCGGTTGGTGCCATAGCCCCTGGAGGTTGGCGCTGTTGGCACGGTGATGGCGCGATGGGCGCCATAGTTTCTGGAGGTTGGCGCTGTTAGCGCGGGTTTGGCGCAGAGGGCGCCATGGTGTCTGGAAGTTGGCGCAATCAGCGCGACAGCTCTGACATGACCACTATAAAAAGGGCTGGGTCGCGATTTTGGAAGAGAAAACCTTGCTTCTTCTTCCTCTGAGCGACCTGCAGCCATTGTTGAAGTCCAAGCTTCATTCCTTCACCATAGTTCACCAAATCACTTCCTTGATACACCTATCTTGTTGAAAACCTCTAGTGAGCTTGAATCCTTCATCATTTCTCCTTGAAAATCCCAAATCAAAGAATCCCTTTTTCAAGGGAAGTTTTTAGAACTCGAGTTCGGCGAGGAACAACGGCCACTCGTGGATACCCGTGCTTGGGGAAGTGGTCCTTGGGCCTTCCTTGTCATCTTTGAGGTAAGGAACTCGAGATTCACCTCTTGATTTGTGAGTTGGGATTTTGGGTGAATAGTGACCCACTTGTGATAGAGCTAGTATTAGTCTTGGGTCCTTTAGAAACATGTGTTTAGAATGTTGTGAGGATGAATGATTAGCTCTCATATGTTAGTTTGGTGAACTTTGATTCTTGGCTCTTTGTAAGGCATGTATAGTGGTATGCTGAGTTGCTTAGCTATGTTGTAACATGCAGGAGCCTTGGTATATGGGTTCGATGTGCTTGGGAGGCTGTTGGAATGGTGTTTTATATAACAGTCTCTCTCTCTCTCTTCCCCTACCCTTCTCTCTCTTTGCTTTCTTCCTTTTCTCTGCTTCTGCCATTGATGAACTAGAGAAGCTTCTTAACCACTCAACCATTGACCAAAACCCTTCACACCCAACATGAAAGTTGAAAGGAACTACTCAATGAGCTAGATTCCATCATCACTTTTCTCTGAAAACCATTAAACAGAGAGATCCAGTTCTCTAGGGAAATTCACAAAGTTTGATTCTGAGGAGAAAAGAAGGCGTTTTAAGGACGTTCAAGCTTGGAAAAGCTGTTCTCTAGCATTTTTTGTCGATTTAGAGGTAAGAAACTCAAGTTTTACCGTTTGATTTGTGAAACTGTTCTTGAGATGAATAGTGACCACTTTGTGATAGAGCTGGAATTAGACTTGAGTTCTTTAGAAAAGTATGCTCAGGAGGTTGTTCTGATGAATATTAAGCTTTGAAACATGATTTCTGATGAAGTTTGGTTTTGACTCTGTGATATGTATGAGTAGGAAGAATGTTGATGGAATGGAAGATATTATGAGATATATGAGCCTGAGTGCTTTTACAAAAGTTACTCAAGAGGCTAAATAAACGGTGAATATGTGTTGAAATAACTGTTTTAGTTAAGTTGAATAATTAGTGATATATGACCTGGTTAAAGGCAATTGAACTAGTTGAATTAACTTATACAGAGTCTTAGAAAGACTCTAAGGCCTTGGTTAGGCTGAGATAGATCTTGCTGAGGGTCTGTGAGTCACCTATGAGATGGTTAGTTCTAATAACCCTAAGATAGTTGATTGAGAGGGTTATAGAAAGGAATTATGTTTTCCTTTCATTAAACAGTTGAGAACCGTTGTTAGGTGTTTTGTATGGTTTTATTGATGATTGATTGTGTTGTATGCCTGTATATAGGGTGAGACACCGAGAGTGTCAGTGGCAGAGACCACAGTCCAGGGATTGGACAGCAGAGCACTACCGTGCCAGGTAAGCTCTTCGTTCTTGGGAGTGTTTCCCACTACTTGTGTTCCCCCATACTCCGAGATAGAGTGATGGGTGTATCTATGATTTACATGCATTGAATTGGTTGTTACAGCTTTCTTCATGATGATATGTATGCATGTATCTGTGCTCTGTGTATGGTTGCCTTTCGGATAGATCTTCTGGCCAGTAGATAGATATGGACCTCCCTAGGAGTAGAGCGCAACTCCTAGTTTGGTTTGCTCCAT
>PYAF01001934.1:348641-372434 GCA_007407185.1 Glycine tomentella
AACCACCATTAGGACTTTTGATTTTTGATAGAACTCCAAATATTTTTACAAGTTTTTGTTTTTTGAATCATTTATAAGATTAATCTTCAATCCAAAATTAAAATTGAATAATTTATCTCCAACAATTAATTAATTTAAATTCTAAACCAGCTATTATAAGTAACTTCTTCTCCTTTTTGTATTTTGACAATAAAAGTACTCGGATAAAACATTTGTACTGTAAATTAAATTATTATATATATTACACACTTAAACAATTGATAAAACCTTTGTACTGTAAATAAAATTCAATTTTAGTCTCCGATCATTAAGATTTTATAAAAATTAGTAATTTTACACTTGTTTTGAAAGCCATCGTTGTGAGGGGAATAAATTGTATTGAGAATATTTACCTCAAGGTTTCGACAAAAGTTTATTAAAAAATAAAACCCATCGTTCTGATAAAAACGGTGGGCATAAAGAAAAACTAAAACCCTCGCGAGATAAATTAAAAAAAAGAGCAATTAGGCGCGCACTGAAAACCAAAGTGAAAAACAATGAAATTCCACCGGGAGAAATTTAGTTTTGAGAAAAAAGAGAATAAGCATGAAGCATCTCAGCCGTCCATCTATAGGGTCCTTAAATAGCCAACTCATCAATCCGCAACCCATTTGAGTCAATGATACACATCTGGACTATCTATTCCCGTCTTTCTTTGAGAAACGTAATTCAACAGACAAAAGAGTTCCACGTCATCGATCCGCGCGAAACTCCCCCAGCGAATGAGAAGGCGAAAACCCTTTTATATATCAACCATCGCTGCAACCATTTCTCTCAATCAACTGTTGGCTTTAGCAAATTCCATTCCCAATTCGAAACCCTTACTCCTTTCAAAGAACCAAATTGAGAGATCGTGATGGCACCAAAGGCAGAGAAGAAGCCAGCGGAGAAGAAGCCCGCGGAGGAGAAGAAGTCGACGGTGGGAGACAAGGCTCCGGCGGAGAAGAAGCCAAAGGCAGGAAAGAAGCTTCCGAAGGAGGGAGGCGCCGGAGGAGAAGGGAAGAAGAAGAAGAGGAACAAGAAGAGCGTGGAGACATACAAGATCTACATATTCAAGGTTCTGAAGCAGGTCCACCCTGACATTGGTATCTCAAGCAAGGCCATGGGAATCATGAACAGCTTCATCAATGACATCTTCGAGAAGCTCGCCCAGGAATCTTCTAGACTTGCCCGCTACAACAAGAAGCCCACCATCACTTCAAGGGAAATTCAGACCGCGGTCAGGCTTGTGCTGCCCGGTGAATTGGCCAAGCACGCCGTCTCTGAGGGTACCAAGGCCGTCACCAAGTTCACTAGCTCTTGAACTGACTAATATGCCCCTTCGCTTGGATCTAGGTGTCTCTGTTAGGAATATGTTTTATTTTGAAGTGGTGGTTTATTTTGTGTTTTTGGTGAGAGAAATTTGTAAGTGAAGAATATGGGATTCGCTGATCCTTTTGTGTATGGATTTAGTTGCTAATACAGAGACGTATATTATTCGTACTATGGTGCTCGAGTAATAGTTTTTCTTCTTTAGTTTCGAGTTTTTATTTATCTTAATATTGAAGAAACAAAATAAAGTTCCTTAGCATCTTATGTGCACCATTAATAATCAATAATATATCAACTAATGCAAGTGTACAACTTACATAAAACCCTAAGACGGAACAACTTCATCACGAAGAAGAACTACCGATACAAGAGAAAAGAAATTTGTGACGTAATTGACGTCTACTGTCCTCTGGGACTGTTAATCGTTTTGGTCATTAAAAAATAAAATATTGCGATAATGAGATTAATTATGTTTAAGTACCCTTTTATTTTAGTTTTTAAAATTATGTCAAAGTTGTTATCCTATTATGTTTAAGTGATCTTATGCAATTTAATTTATATTGTGTAACAATTTTATCAAAAATAACTTTAAATTAATAATAAAAAATTAAAAATATTATGCTTTTGACCCTTTAAAATATGTTTAAGTGTTCATGTAATTTATAAAATTTATCCCAATATATTAAAAATAACTGGTAAATTTATTTCATAATTTTTATTAAAAAAATCTAAAAAAATGTATTGTATGATAGTTTTATCATGAAGAATATCGAATTAAAAGTAAAAAATTAAAAAAATTGTTTTTAACTCTTAAAACTATGTTTAATTGATTATGTTATGTAATTTATGAAATTTATTTTCAATACATTAAAAATATGTGTTACATTTATTTCATAATTTTCACGTCAAAAAATAAAAAAAATATATCGTGTAACATTTTGATCAAGAAGGATCTCCAATTAATAGTAAAAAATTAAAAAATAATGTTTTTGATCCTTTACTGAAACAAACCTAATAAGATTTAAAATTTCCTCGAGATGTAACATCGAATCATTTAAGAATATTATCAAGCAAGTTGTGACTCTAGAAATTATCCCTTATGAAATTTACGAATCACATATTGTCAGACAATTATTCTTTTGATTATCAGATCATACAAAATATTCAAAAAAAATTAATCAAATATGAAATAACAGAATTGAAAAACAATAAAGATATGTTAAATGTGTTAGCAAAATCCATTTACTGAAAGTGTTTTTGTCAAATATAAATTTTAACTACTTTTTGCGAACTAGTAATCCAACCAGTCCCAATAATCGATCAACATGTTACAATAATCAATGTAGATCTTATACATGATGAACAACTCCCTATAGTTATTCAAATGAGAGAAGATATATTCTCTACATAACATATTTTAAACTATGATTAGTTTTGTTATTTTTGAGTTTCAATTGTTATTACTAGTATGTTTCGTTATTTTTATTTTATTATATTTTGTTTATAATGTTTGTTTTTTTATTTGTTAGTATTTTTTGTTATTTGAGTGTTTTAATTTCTAGATAATATAATATAATTGAGATGTGAAATTATTTAAAGAAAAATATGATAGATAAGAAAAAGATTCCTAAAAATTACCTTATCTAATTAGTTTGATATGTTATCTTATCTGCCTCAAGATCCGACGGAGAGAAAGTTTTAAAATTCTAAAGACCCAATCAGAGACCGTTCTTCTTAATACCTCAAACACTAAACACTGCATATTTAATCTATAATATCACCATCCACCCTTCTCCCATCTCTCACTCTCTCGACGAAACCCTAAGCTTCCCCTTTCACTCTCATCAGATCCTTTCGTCGTTGCGCGAAACCCTAATTTTTAATCTGCAAACATGTCTGCAGCCATGGATATGTCGCTCGACGACATAATCAAGAACAACAAAAAATCTGGATCCGGAAGCTCCCGTGGCCGGACCCGACCCTCCGGTTCCGGACCCTCTCGCCGGTTCCCCAACCGTGCCGCCAACCGCGCCGCTCCTTATGCCACCGCTAAGGTACCTTTTACTTTCTCCGATTATTTTAGTTTTTAATTTCGATGCGTTCGGTTTTCGATTTGAAACCCTAATTTTGCGTTGGATTTGGTTAATTATCGGTTTTAGGCGCCGGAGGCGACGTGGCAGCACGATTTATATGCAGATCAGCAAGTGGCTGCGGCGGGGTACCCTGCTCAAGGTGGTCGTGCGGCTTCCATAGAAACTGGGACTAAGCTTTACATTTCAAACTTGGATTATGGTGTTTCCAGTGACGATATTAAGGTAATGATTTTCTCTTTGTTTTTCTTGTACTTTGCCTCTGTTTTTTTATTTGGTATGACCTTGAATTTTCGCGTTGAATTTTAGTATGAGACATGGCGGTGATATTTGGGAGTTTGTAAGGAATCCTTGTTCTGTATTGTTTGTTGCTAGTGTTTGCATAGTTTGGCAGAGGCCCCTTTTAAAAATTTTATTTATAAAGGAAGAAGGTACTTGAACAAATTATGTGAGGGATGCGCACGGGTTACTGTTATGTGAACTGTGAAGTGTATGTTTGTGCAAATATCTTTGTGATTTAGTGTATGTTTGGTTCTGCAGATTTTCAGTGTCTTTCAGAAGCGTCTCTTTGTAGCTCACCATATGAGCATTTTCGTATGAAAACAAACACACAATTAGTGTTGTCCCCGTATCAATTTCAAACTGGGATGCAGGCTACGGTGGGAGTGGGGATTAGAATTCCCTCTCCCACCACGGTAAAGTTATTAACACCGCTAGATGTATTAATTTTTAAATCAATGACCAGGGTTTTTTCCTTTTCTTTTCTTTTTCTCTCTTATTCCTGTTCTACCCCTCTCTTTCCCGATTTTTTTCCTGCTTCTCATCATTGTGCTGCTGGGATGCTCCCCTTTCAACTCCTTCCATCTTGTTCCCCCTATTTGCACACACGCACAACACAGGATAGACTATCTCAAACCAGCAACATTATTTTCATTTGTAAATCACGGTAACAAACAGAGATGAAATAAAAAACAGAACCATGAAAGTGCTTGAGTGAGGCACAATCTGGTCAGGTGCGCCTCCTTCACTCCAAGCCCCTCTCTAGCAACCATGCTTCCATAACCAGAGAATATCAGGACTAACGTATGGAGAATCAATCAAAAAAAGATAGAATGAAACGGAGATCAGTAAAATTTGCAAGAATGTAAGGATCAACTCTCTTCTTTCACCGCAGTGCTTTGCCATCCGCCGTTGGGAGCGATTTTTGGCGGCGGTGCCACCCGTTGTTTTCTCTTATTTCCTTCTTTCTTCCTTCCTTTCGCCTTATGCTCCTCTCTGGGCAGATTGTTGCAGCAGTGCCTCCACAAACATTCCCTCTTGCATACGTTGCGAGCACCACAGGAGACCACCCTCTGGCTGCATCTCATCCACTCTTGTTACGAGCAACGACACAGTGACCACTGCAAATTGCAGTGCCGCAACTCCAACCATACACCCTTTCTCTTTATCCCAGCAGCCTCTGAAATTAGGCTGGAAAGAGAATAAGCTAAAAGAATAAAAAAAATGAAAGAATCCTGATATATCGAACAGTGTTCAATACTTTTCTCATGGTGGAAAACCTAATCCACTCTCCCACCTTAGCCTGTATCTTCGAACTGGATGCTCTTTATGCTTTTTATTACTTTTCCTTTGCTTGGGGCCTCATGCAGACACAACAATTGTTACTCATGTTCTTTGATGTGTTCGAGTAAACAATTTAATTAAATTATGCGCATATCTACCATTTGTTTTGTTCAACTTATTTTTTAAAAAATAATTGCTTATTTGCCAATTTCCAAGAGAGCTTCAGTTTATTTTTCCAAAACAAACATTTGTTTCCAAACATCTTGATGGGTACTTAGACATAAAAGGGAAATTAGTCACTCGTAGATATAAAAGAAAGGATAAGGCAGTTAGAAGTCAGTTATAGGTTGTAACTATAAATAGAAATGGGGTTGAGAGAGAGAGAAGGGGGGGGGGGGGGGAATCAGGGGTTATTACGGGAGTATCTCAAGGGAGATCTCTCTCTTGTATTGTCTATTGAAACAGTGTGGCTACTTGAACGATTAATAAAAGAGGCATATTCAGAAAAGGCTTGTTATACCTTGCATGTTCTGGCTGTGTATGAGATATTGCAGTGCAGGGTACAGAGAAGAGTAAGAGCATTGGAAGACCCGAACCAGGAACCCAACACATCTCAATTAGGACAAACATTTTATTTCTAATAAATATTCTCTTGTTTGATAATTTTTTAAAATGATATTAATATAAATTTGAAGTCCTAATCTTTTATTTTAGTTATATAACTCTCTTAAGTTTAAAAATAATAAAAGAATGTCCTCCCTTCCCTGTCCTTGCAATACCAACTAACAGTCCCTTAGGTGTGCCTTTTGGTGCCTTTACTACCTTGGTCTGCCTATATTCTTCCCCAAAATCTAATATGCCTGGTTCAGTATTTTATTGAGAAAGAAAGCAAATGTTTAATTGCAATAAGATGTTCTTCCAAAATAAGAAAAAATGTGTTACACTATAGTTTTACGGTCAAAGTTTTGAAATCCAATTTTCTTACTATGCAGGAATTGTTTGCTGAAGTTGGTGACCTGAAACGGCATGCAGTTCATTACGACAGGAGTGGCAGATCAAAGGTATCTTATCCTGTTGGCATAATCTGGTCCTTCTGGTCAATTTGTTCTGTCCTGCAGTAGTTCAGAAAAACTTTTTTTCATAGGGTACAGCAGAAGTAGTATTTTCACGACGAGCTGATGCTGTAGCTGCTGTTAAGAGATACAACAATGTTCAGTTGGATGGGAAACCAATGAAGATTGAGATTGTGGGAACCAACATTTCCACACCTGGTATAGCTCCTGCTCGTAATGGAGCTGTTGGAAATTTTAATGGAGTTCCTAGAAGGTATGCACTTGCTTATTGGCTCTGTTCTTTAATCATCTGTTCTTATTTTAATTGATTTTTGGAGTTGTGAACCTTTCTTACATTCTTTGTTTTAGATTTTCCCCTACTAGATTTGACTGGTGATTTTGGATGCGAATATATTGCACTATGATTTGAAATTGAATTCATTTTAACTCTCGCTAGAAAACTTAACAAGTCTTGCTTTATGGTGTTTGCAATTAGTTTATGACTTACTAGTGTCTCTGTTGCTAGCAATTTTCATTATTTAAAATGGCTGAAAGCTTTTGGATATTTTGAATTTTGAGTCAATTACTTATTTATCCTTTTACATATTGGAAGTATGTTAACTTGTTGATGCCCTACCATATGCTCGCTGTTGAGATAACTGTATGTCCTTTCATTTTACTTTTTTAAAAGTGACCCTGAATGAGTGAATTGCTATGCTAGAGTTAATTTTAATCACTATGATTCTTTATGGATGCAAGAAGGCTGCATTTCTTTTTTCCCGTACAAGATGTTTGTTCTATTTTCACTTTTAGATTTTGTGTTGGCATTTTAATTTGAATCAATAACTAGTCATGAGATGGCTTTTAATGTTTTATCAGAAATATTTATTTGGTTGTGATGGTTTAGTTGGCTGTCTTTTTTTGCATTAAAGATGACTGTGTGTTGTTGATCTGGCCCAGTGGACAAGGAAGAGGTGGGGCATTAAGAAGGCCAGGAGGAAGAGGGCATGGCGTTCAAAGGGATCGGGGACGGGGAAGAGGTCGTGCCGGAGCAGGTCGTGGCGAAAAGGTATCTGCTGATGATCTTGATGCGGATTTGGAGAAGTATCATGCAGAGGCAATGCAATTGAACTGAAGGAATTGGCCATATTTTATTTTCTTGCTATTACATCTATGATGATTATTAGGGACTTGGTGCTGGAACACCATGTGTTTATGTATCTTTCATGCTGGCCTACTTTTTAGGGAAAGAGAATGGATTTCCTGAGTGAAAACATTTAGACTTGCCATATGGAGTTTGGGCTTCTGTTGTCTATTTTTGATTTTCCTTGGGTATGAAATATGGATTACGAAACAGAAGTCAGCATGTAATATGTAGTCAAGCTTGCCTTCACTGGCATTAATTTGTTTTAACGAGTGGATTATGGAAGTGGGATCCATGATCTCACCTATCAATGTACAAAGAAATGTTTGGCTGCTAAATGTGGGAGGCTACAGAATTCACCCACAGCTGCTTTGGTGTTTTGGTTAAACCATGTACCAACACAGTGGAATCTTCAAATAAGGTAGATTCCCTGCCTCTTCTTTTAACACCCTCATCCCCAGAAAAGTCATGTGATCTCTTGTTATTATTATATTATATGACCTTGCCATACTTGTTTGATGTAGTCTATTAAGGTTTTGTTATCATGAGATGTTGGTACTTGTTTTGGGTGTGAACATCTTCCTGACTTTCTGGTAATTTTGGCTTATTATCTAGTGAGATGGAATCTATCATCTGTTCTATTTGACTTCAGCGGCCGATTGCACTGGTCAAGATACACGTCTACAGATGAAGATTGCACTCTTGGCTAAGGATGCTATAGGAGTTGGTATTTATTTTACATTTGCTATTTGACTAAAGTTAGTAATAGTACCTGTGAGTGAAAAAATGAGGGAGTATTATGAGGTAATGAGGTGGTCTGAGCACGTAATGAGATTATTCTTAGATGCTTTCGTAAGAACAAGAGTTTGTTATCAAGAGCTCGACACAAAGAAAGGTAGAAGTAGACTGAATTTTATCTGAAAAAATGTGATTAAACAAAGACTTAATGGAGTGAGATATAAATTGACGGATGATGTGTCTTAGGACAAAGTAGAGAAAAAATATAAACTTGGTGGAGGGTTAGATCCGTTATTATCTTTATGTTTCAAACAATCTCTTTTTAGTTTTTTTTCTCTTTCTTTTTTCCCTTCTTCTTTCACCCTTCTTTTCTTTTGTCTTATTTTCTTTCCCTTCCCTTTTTTTTCAATTTTCTCGTATTTATCACTAGGTTTATCTATCACTGATTCCAATTAACTTGGGTTAAAGATGATGTTGATGGTGGTTCAGCTCATTCAGGTCCAGTTGTATTTGCTATGTCGTGTATTTTACACCTGATATAACCCAGTTATCTTGTACTGAATCTGTGAGAAATGTCCTGTGGGTTAAAGCTGGTCCATCCTTTGATGCCATATTTTTACTGTTTGGAACCAAGAGGGACAGCTGATAGAAGTGCTTGCTATAAGTCAGTGACTGTTTAAGTTAACAGGCGTTGGTGAAACATGATACATATGCCCTCCCTGGCTGTGGGAAAGAAAGGGTATTGTTAACTTCCTTTGAATCTAATAACGTTTTGTCCTTCAGTATGAGTATTTTGGGGCAGCAGTCCGAGAGCCAAAGAATATGATGTCACGGGCAACTGGGCATTAGTCCATCATGTAATAACATTATGCTCAGCGTGTTCTGTTTAACTTAGGTTGAAGTATAACTGGATTGAATGGTGGTTCGACAGCTGACCTATATCTGACTATTGTGTAGATTGTGATGACTCATGCCGTGTTTTAAACTTTTAGAAACTATGTGCTGTGTCAAATGAATGATTAAATAAATCTACGTCTTCTGCTCGTAAGTACTACTGCTGTCCTAATAAAGAGGCAAGTACAAAATTAGATGGTAGTGTAAAATTAAAGATATCGAGAATAAAAAGACTGGTTAATATGTTTAGTTAGGTTTTAGAAATAGGTTTAGTTCAGTTTTTAAAACATCCTTTCCCCTTCATCTCATTTTTGAAAATTTAGAAGAAAATAAAAACCGATCACAGTCATCACATTTGGATTAATAGACAACAGAAAAGATATTTTTTTATCTTATTTATAGGAATTATCACAAGTACTCGTAATATTAACATTTTCTTTTCATTCATCTTGCTCAACTTATAATTTGTTGCAGTGTGCTTCAATGATTACTTCAAAATAAACTTACTGTTGCCATAGTAAAAAAATATACAAAGTCTTAGTAAGCAAGCAAGCTTGTTTGTACACAAATATTAACTATTGCAAAAAAAGGGAAAAATAAAAAGGACAAGGCGCTAAGAATTCACGACGGCTGGGAAGATATGATATGATGCAAGTTCTGTACAGATATAAGAATCTATTGTGATTTTGGCTTGGCAATCTTATCCCACGTAGAAAATATAAACCCCAGCACGGAGTAAAAAACTGCCTGAATGCAAGAAATCACAAAGTTCCAACAAGAGGAAGGCCAATACCACGGATAAAGCAACCGGAAGAACAAACTAATAAGATGCCGAGGATAACGTCCCACCTGGATCATGGTATAACAATAACATCATTACTTACATAGTAGTGGAACATTGCTTGTGTATGCATGTAGCTCGCTCTCAATGACTCAAAATAAAAGGCGAATTGTGTGGCATAAACATGAACAATTTGCCCTTTAGGAAATCAGTTGAATAACCAAAAGAATAATAAAAAATTAGCAACATCTGTGTGCCGATTCCACTAAATCCCTTTCTTAAAGGACTGCATTTTACTTCCTTTTTTTCAATCTATTGAGAGCTTCAACAATTTTCCACCATACTTTAATCATATATTGCTATTGCTACCTATTCAACAATACTTATAAGGTTTTAAAGTTGAAATACTTTAGTCAACGGGGGGCACTTTCTTGTTTGTGGCTCAAGTACGAAATAATAATAAGAAGAAAAAAAACACTAACCGGGAAAAGTAAATCTAATGCTTCCCAAGCTGCATGACGAACGGCTCTAGTGGGATACATTGGACCACCAGGTGAAGTAAAGCTATACAAACAAGTTTTCAGTCTTGTACTAGTAGTCATTCTCAATTCCATACCTGTGCCATAAACAAAAGAATGACACAGCTAAGTCAGGATGAGATACGAATAGTCCCTGTCCAAATATTGCACCTGTATGGTTGATACAGTACCCTGAAGGATCTTAATTTCTGAAAGGTAATGAAGCAGCCCTGGTTCCACCTTTAGCTTTTGAAGCTGATACGTGACAACAAAAAATTCAAAACCATTCATTAAGGGTTTACATCTTCAACTCTTCGTACGAAAAAGAGGATAAGGCTCTTAATTATGAAGAGGTAATTCAAATGTACCTGATCAGTGAGTTCGGTAACAAATATATCTGCTGGACCGCCAATTAAGAAAGCAGTTGGGAAAGCGGGACATTGCCTCAAGAAGCTATGTATTTTGTCAGCTGCAAAGAAAATATAATATTTTAAAATGCTAGTACATCATCATTCATGGCTTAGTCCACTCCCCCAATAGTCTGTCTACCTTTGTTGTAAAAAAGAATGAACCTTGAGAGCAAAAGATACATATCCCGCTGAGCCTGAATAATACGATGAAGGTAAATAATTTTAGAATGACATTACCAGAAACCATAATACCAAAAACTATAACTTATAGGGTTAATATGACCTGGAAAGGAATTTTATTCAATCGAGTGTGGTCTAATCCAACATCTTCCAAAAGGTACTGAACTTGAGGGAAACACAAAAGAATTAGGAAAAGGAAACAATAATCACAACATTAGTTAGATTATCCATATCAGTGCAAATAAACATTAGATTCCTTCTAGGACTCTTACACGGAATAGAGATTGGAATCGCCTTGTATTTGTTTGAATGTCAATCCTGTACATGGTATCAAAAAAATATTATTGCAATATCATCCCAGATCGAATTTATGAGTATGGTACCATGTCCATTGTACAATAGCAGATGTTCTAGCCCATGGAGACAATCTTAATAACATTTGCCATTACTTTCTGTTATGCTTTTTTTATGGAGGGGATAGGCTTGAATGGATTGCTATGGAATTGGCATAGCAAAAATCAGGTAAAAAGAAAAATAATTAAGAGAACCCACAACTATTCTTCTTCACAATGAGAAGCGGAATAGAGCATGAAAGGAAGTTCATTTATTTTGTCCAGTCATGGTAAATTGGTAATGAAAGTCAATATAATTGTAACTAGCTATAGCTATGAAGCACGAACTCCAACGCCAACACTTGGACACAACTGAAGTAAAAAACATAAGACACATGAACACATCATACATATATATATATATATATATATATATATATATATATATAATCAAGATGACAAAAGTTTAAATTTTTCTATATTCATCTTACAATAAGTTGTTAAGCTTTATAATTTTCATATGAAAATAAGCCTCACAAAAAAGGTACTAAGTCATCATATTCCAAAATTCAAGAACTTTATCTCTTCACAAAAAGAATCTAAGAAAACAGAAGGCAGAAAGCTTATATGTGAAAGGTTTACCAAAATAGGTTAACTTTTAAAAAGGAAATTTGATAATTGTTACAATCTAATCTTTAGGTTGATTTTTTTAAAAAAATATTTGATAATGAAAAAGATATGTCTGGGTTGCCGCTGTGTCCAAGCTTAAAAAAAAAATTGGACACTACAAAATTCGCCACATGTCTGCGTGTCAGTGTTGGAAACGTGTTGGACACCCTGACCCCGACACCTCCTTTAACCACTGTGTCTGAGCTTCATAGGTAACTAGTAAACACCAGTCAATTCAAATCCAAGCTTGGCTTTTGCTAATTATGGACAATTTAAGTAAAGCTTTATTTTCAACAGCCTGTATTCATACCAGAAAACATTTGTGGCACCTTGAACCAGAGCAGATGAATACCGGAGAAGCACTTCTGGATTATCAAGATGAACTTCAAATAACTGCAAAAAGTTATGAAGTTATTGTGAAACACAGTAGGAAGCTACATGGAAAATGTTTTACTGACAAACTATATACCACGATTACGATCCATGAAAGATATATGCAAGCAATTCATCAAACTCATTAGAAATTTAGAGGAACCTAGGCTTGCTTAGGAAATACGGAGATTGACTCTTTACAACAGAGGAAACCCTCCGTAATCGTTAAAAGGCAGAAGTGAAATAACAGAATGAAATTAAATAAGCTTAAATATATTTTTGGTTCCTCAAATTTGGATCACTTTTGTTTTTGATCCCAAATTTAAATTTTCTTTTATTAGTCCCTTAATTTCGAAAATGTTCTTTTTAGTTCCTCTCTATAAAAAAAATTCTCATTGATTTTGGGGTGACTGGGATGTTTCATTTTTTTATGGAAATTTGCTAGCACCCGACAAACAACACGTAATGAAAATTGGAGAAAGGGAAAAACCTCAGAGGTTGTGGAACTGTTGATGTTAGGAGTGAAGAACCTAGGGCTACTGCAGAGGTGTTCTTGAGCTGGAACACTTTGTGCAATGTTCTGGAACCTTGGGCTGTCAACATAGAAAGCATTATCGGTTCTGGAACCAAAAGATGAATAGAAAGGAGCGAAAAACAAGGAAGTGTCTAGGAGAAGAGAATAGACAAACAGGAAAGAGAAAGGGAGGAACAAGGAATAGGGATGAATAATGAAGAACAATGTGAATAGAGAAAGCAATGTTCCCAAAGGAAGAGTGATGGATAAATTTCTTAATATTTTTAATGTTTTAAATTTTTAAGAAAATAACTTTTACTATTTTTTTAATACGAGACATATCCTTAAAGTGTCAAGTCATATTGGAGTGTTGGTTGAGCGTGCACACCATGTTTGGCATGTGTCTTAGCCAATAAAAAATAATTTTCAGTTGGACACCTGGTGAGCAATGTCAGCGTCATTGTGGGAAGTTTATTTGACAATGGAGAAGGAGCAGTCTTTGTGCTTCATGTATGGACAAACCTCTACTTTAGATGAGCATGTGAACCAAAAATCATAGTGACACCAGTTTAAAAGAATGCCTGACTTGGCTTCTATTTGCATTAATTATTAAGGGCACGGTGATCGTGAAAGAAACAATGATATCTATGCACTTAAAATACTTACCTTTTTAATAGAATCCAAGCTGGTAAAGCAACTTGAGTAACTCGTTCTTTTTAAATTGTGAATGTTAAAATTCAAAACCAGTGACTAAAGACCATACAATCACACATGAAAAACATCATCAAGAACAAGACAAATGTAGACACAAGCTCACATACCCATTTGTGAAACAGTAAGGCAAAAATATGTGAAGCAAATGATTGGCTCCAAAGTTGAACAATCAAGTCAAGGATAGGTTTTCCACTCTCAGACACTCGCACAAAATAATCAGCAAGCACATTATAGAAGCATAACGGACCATCATTAAAATCCTCTGCGGGAGAAATGGCATCTTCTTCCTTGTTGATAATTACATCTGTTATTGTAAAAAATAGAAAACATGAACTTTATAACTCTTGTTTAACAAATAAAGGATAATACACATACTTCCTCCCCCTTCCCTCTTCTAGGAAACAAAAAAGAAGTTCCTGATATGTTATTAGATTCAATTCAAATATCCACATTTTAGTTGTGATTCTTGTGAATTCCATCCTCCTGTATCACCCTCATTTGTTCAATAAAGTTCCCAATCACACGTGATCAACGATATCCAGCATTCAGAGATCACCATAACATAACAGAGCAGCTAATTATGTTAGCAAGACATAATAATCATATTTTCTTAGCCACATATATGCTAGTTGAACATCGGATTAAAACTTCATTTCATACCAAAAGAAGTATGTATAAAGACAAGATTTAGATACAGTTCCATCGGTGCTTTTGATGCTATTCTTCCATCTAAATTAGAGTTTTACTTCAGTAATCTATGTTGATCTTTAATGCAAACCATTATTACGCAAATTACCGAGATGAAACTCCAATTCTAGTTGAAGAATGGTACCAAAAGCGCATACTAAGCTGCATCTAAGTTTTATTCTGTATATAAACCGTGACCACAAACATTTTAACTCCAATAACATGCTCAAAGCACAAGTTGCCATGTGAATCTCCGTACTCTATAATAAATCACAAGACTCAAAGTAGCAACACGGCGAAAATCATCAGATTGAATAACGCAATGATTTTAATTGCAAACTCACTCACCTTTGGCTCGGTCATCGACTTCTAAAGCTATGTCCGCAAACAGCTCCTGCAACAAATTGCGCCTCTGCGAGGAATTAGCCAACGCCTGCACCGCATTCATCACACGCAACAAGAACTAAATCAATTGCTCGTTCCACTTTTTGCCAAGAGAAAAATGGAAGAAAAAACGAACCCGCTGAAGCTTCTTGTGGATCGCCTGAGAGAGCGCGTCGAGATACGCGGAGGTACGGGGCGTGGAATGAGGTTCGGACATTTCCGATCGGAATCCGAAGCAGAACAGGATGCAGCGAACAAAAACCCTAGCGCCCTAATCCCGATCCAGACGCGGTTTCGGCATTTATCTAGCGACGGAAGGGAAAATAAATCAAATTAAATTAAGATTTAAATTTAACGGAGAGAGAGAGGGTGGTTTGGTGCAGTATTGTATTCTAGAGTTTGGTTTTGGAGTGTTAATTAACCGAACGAAGGCAACCACTTTTCTTCGATAGAAAGAAACGTGGAAAACAAGAGGGTTGAAAAGTGAAGTGAAAGAAATTATGGAAGCGTGGCCGTTGGATAGGGGTTTCTATTTTTTCTGCAGAAACTAAAATGTGTTTGTTTTATTGGAAAAGGAATCGTGGATGCGGGGGCGCGGTGCGGTGCGGTGTGTTTCTGGATAACGAAAGAATCTGAGGTGGCGTGGAATTAGCAGTATTATGCTATTTGCAATGTCATTTTTACTAACTGTATTATTGTTGAATTGTCGATTGAACAGTGACATGGTGAAATGGGACTCGTGGACATTCGCACCGCCATACACGACAGGAGAATCGCTTGGCTTGGCAGAGCAGAAAAGAACACCACATTACCGGTGGAGCCGCGTGGATTCACGAGGACGAATATCTCTTTTCTGACCGATTTTAATATGAAGATGTGTTTTTTTTCAGTCACACCGATTATTCGGTCTTTTCAGTTACAGGATATAATATTAAAATAATCAATAGTGATGATTTGTTATCTGATATCGATAAAGAAATTTGTATTTTTAAATAAAAGAAAAAAGCCTTCATGTCCCCGATTTCGTTCTCGGTGTTAGGTATTTTTTCTTTTTTCATTTTCTCAAATGAGCTTGTTAACATATAGCTGCTACTATTATCTCTTCCATTTGATTCCTTTCATGGGTTCCTTTATCAGAAATCTTACCTTCTACTGCTACTTTTCATAAATCCAAAAATATGATGAATTGTTTTACTTTAATTAATATATAAATTTAATTATTATAATATATGAAATAATAATATTAAATTTGTTTGGTTGTTTTATGTATATAAATTAAATTATTGTAATTTATTATATTAATTTTATTAATTTTTAAAATAATTTTATAATTATTGATAGTAATTTTAAATTTCTAATTTAGATAGAAATATTGTTTAAATAATTTTAATAAATTGGATAGTTATAATGCAGCATCACTACAGCACGCAAGTAAGGAGAAAAAAAAGCCAAACAAAAAACGTAAAAAAGAAAAGGAAAAAGAAAAACCAAAAAAAGTAAAATAGAAAAGGAAAAAGGATATAAAAAAAAAAGAAGTCGTGGGACATCACACGACTTTCAAGTAGTGGAGCCCCACACCACAGGCAAAATGGAAAAAAAATTGAAAATATACTAAAAAGGAAAAAGGAAAATAAAAAATAAATAATGAAAAATAATTTTGAAAGAAAATATTATTTACCAAAATAAATAAATAAATATATCTATTGTTTACCAAATGATTAGTTAATATAATGATATTTATCAAAATAAATAAATAAATAAAAATAAATAAATATATCTCTTATTTCATATAATAAAAAAATCTATGGTTACAAAAAAATTATTCAAACAATATTTCTAATAAAATTAATATAATAAATTACAATAATTTAATTTATATACATAAAAGAACCAAACAAATTTAATATCATTATTTCATATATTATAATAATTAAATATATATTAATTAAATCATTTAATTATCCAATTTATTAATTTTCAAACAACCTAAAATTTAAATTTTATTTTTCAAATTAAACTTACATGTTATTAAAATAAATCAAAATTATAAACTAAAATAATTAAACCAAAACAAAACAAAAAGTAAATAAAATAATACCCTAACTCATAATTTTATTACAATGATTTCAAAATATATACAAAATATTAAATCAAAATAAAAACAATTTAAATTATTAATAATTAAATAATAAAAATTAACTACTTTATTCTATTTTAAAAATTAATTAGAGAAAAAATTAACTCATCTGCCCATTTTTAAAAATAAAAAAATAAAATAATAAATTAAAATAATTAAACTAAAATCTTAAATCCTAAAATAATTAAACTAAAAAAACCTACAAATTCTAGTAAATTACTTTTTTCTCCTTTTTATTATTTTTTGCCGTTCCGATCGACAACCATTTATTTTCGGTAAAATTAGTATTTCACCCGTGAATCCTTGCTTCTTGGATTTCACGTTAAAATTCACCCTCTTTTCTTTCCTTTAACAATATAATTAAATCGCTAGATTGAAATAAATCTCAATTCACAAATGTTAAACAAGTGTCCTTAGACCACTTTCTTTTTCTGAATAAAAAAATGTAATTAATACACTGTCGTATCTACATTAATAATAAGACCCAACTCAATTTAATTAAATTAGACTAACATTTTTATTTTATTTTTTTAGGAACGAAAAGAACAAACAAAAGAAAAAAATATAACTAATATGTTGTTAGATTTCATTAAATATTAGATTCGAACCATATAAATAAAATAAAAAAAACATATTTGAAAGAAAAAAAATCACTAAAAGAGATTTATTAGTCATCAATAATAAAATTAAAGAATATTTTACATCAATATCATTAGTAATAAAAAAAATACAAGCTAATACGTTCAAGCTAAGCTAAGAAATATCTATAAATATATAAATTATATTTTGGGTTTACAGAGATAATTAATTATAGACAATTTAAAATTTTAATCAGAGAGATTGAAAGATAGTCAATTAAAAAGACCAAGTATATAATGATAAAACGAAGATAATTTAATATGATTGAGAGAAAATATTGATAATGCTAGAGTAAAAAAAAGATTCTCTGTGTATTATAATATGATATGATACAGAGCAAATTAACAAATTTATCATGCCATAACAATACAGAGCTAATTATCAATATGATAAAATTTGTCAGAAGGTTTTGCACTTTTAACAAGTGTCTGTTGCACTTTGTCAATATGAAAATGTTTGTTCTTTTATTAGCAGCCCCCGTCCCACTTTCTCTTTTCATCGTGGTCCTTTAATTAAACGCTGGTCAAACCTTAATATTTAAGTTGTATGAATACTCTTTTATTTTTTCCGTTCATAATCACCGCCTACAAATAACATGTTTAATAATAACGAAATAATAAGCATGCTTATTAATTAATAACATCAAAAGTCTGAACTTAATACCGCTTACATATAAACCTAGTTTGATTTTTAATTTTTAATCAATCACGACTTGACTAGTGCAGTTGAAAAAAAAGAAGTAAAGAACTAATGATTTAGTATAATGCAGAAATTTGATTATCAAATCACGAATATTAAAGAATGCATTCACGTATGTTTGAAAAGAGAACCATAAAGCAGGACTCTCTTTTTACTATAAGAAAATTTTAACTCAATAATAATTTCACTGGCAAAATTTGCACAGACATAATTGCTGCAGTGTTTTTTGTGAAACAAGAGTACGATCTTTGACACTTAGATCGAAACAAATCGAAACAAAATTACAGGTACCCCTACTTCCTAAGTATCAAAAATATGAAAACTTATAGAATAATCCAATACCACTTATTATCTAAATATTTTGACTAGATATAAAAGGAACAAAAATAAGTTAATAGTTTTTGTTAAATCCAAGCCTCAAACGGAAATCCTCTTCCATAAGAGGAAGGCCATCTCGCAGCTTAACCTTTGGTTCCCAGCCAAGTAATTCCATTGCTTTTGTTATAACTGGTTTTCTCTGTCGCGGATCATCGGGAGTGTTCTCCACTACCTTTATCTCCACATCTGGATTAATTAGCTGCAAATCAACCACAAGAGTATGTATTAGAAACTATTTTCCGAGAAATCCATTAATATAGGCGAGTTTAACTATTCATTTAGTTTCTATACCTATACAATCTTTACGTTTAATTTTTACACCTAAAAACTTCTCATTTTAGTCCTACACATACACTTAACAAAATTGTAGGTACTAAAACGGATTAAAAATTATATGTGTAGGGATTAAATAAGTTAAAAAAATATATGCATAGGAATTAAAATGAGTTAAAATGTGTTGCGATTAAATCATATAGACGCCATGCATTAATTTTGTACTGTGCACACATGCAGTCTTCCTTTAAAAATAGCTCCCTCCCGGATTGGTGGCTAAGTTTCAAATCACACTTTACTACTCACAAGCTTAATTAAGTATGAACCAAACTTGAGAAGTGAAAAGCTATTGAAAAGGATAAAAGCTTGAACTGACCTCCTTCACTGTCTCAGCAAGTTCAAGCATTGTAAATTCACCTGATAAAGACAAAGAAATTAAAGATATTTTCACAATTCGAAAAAAGTTAAGATACTCAAAAGCAGGCCTTGCAATATAAATCTAACCTGGATTTCCAAGGTTGATTGGCCCAGTGTCGGATCCTTCCATGAGACGGATAAGTCCATCAACCTATCACAATAAAACATAATCAGCTTACCAAATACTAACAGTAACTCAATGAAACAAAGATGCAAATGAGATATATACCAGATCAGAGACATAGCAGAAACTGCGAGTTTGTGTTCCTGGAGACTGGACTGTCAAGGGTTCACCACTGAAACATACCAAAGATTGAGAGAAATTACGGATAACAGATAAAACAATAAAACATCAATTTAGAAATGGGGAGAAGACAGAAAAAGAAGTCACAGTTAGTCAACAAAATCAAGGTGCTGAAATAATTAAATCAATAATTGATGCTAGTGAAAAGCATGCCCCATTGCATGCATCACACATTCAACTAAAATCCTGAATGCAGCAATCAAAAACCATCATTAACAGATCAAACAAGGCACACAGAAATAACACTACAGTACAACATATAAACTACAAACTGAAAAATGTTTTAATTACCGAATCGCTTGAGCAATGAAGTTGCTGACAACACGTCCATCATCAATATTCATGCGCGGCCCATATGTGTTAAAGATTCTTGCAACACGTATTTCTATGTTGAAAGAAATATAAAAAAACTCAGTTAACTTGCAAAAGAAAAATTTCTACCAGTTATAACAAGGAACAAAGACAACTATGAAGAAAAGAAGAGCAGAAATTACCTATTCCATGCTGCCTATGATAATCAAACATCAAAGTTTCAGCCACACGTTTCCCCTCATCATAGCAACTACGAACTCCTGTTAAAGATATATAATCAAGTGCTTAGACCATAATACATCTACATAAATAGTATTAAAAAAATTCTTTGCTTCAAAAAAGCCAACCTTGCATTAAGGAGCTAATACTTATGTGGCAAAAGAAAGGTCTCACACACACATGCATACTTCAATGCTTTTAGCTTCTTAAGTTCATAACCAATTACAGTTTGTCATGAAAAAGAAATTCAAACAATAAGCTACCTTATAATACAAAAATTAAATAAGAAAGTAGGTTTCTATGGTTTATACTGCACAGATATCTTTCACAACCATAGCAGAAGATATAATTTAATTTAAGAAAGATACAGATTTAGACAAAGAGAAAAGCATGTACCAATAGGGTTCACATTGCCCCAATAGTCTTCAGGTTGGGGGTGCACAAGAGGATCCCCATATACCTCAGATGTTGATGTGAGTAAAATCCTGCCAATAAAATAAGAACTAAGACTCTACCAAAAAGAAAAAGAATAAAGACCAACTGATGATAGAAGCTGAAATTATCATTTTCCAAAGACAATTTACCAACCTTGCCCCAACTCGTTTTGCAAGCCCAAGCATGTTAATTGTGCCATCCACATTTGTCTTTATTGTCTGTAAAAATGATTTCCTAACATATTAGATACTATCTCAAGGATAAGCTGAAAAGCAGAATTTTCAAGCAATAAAACATGACAGAAGTAGAATTAATATACTGCAGATTGCAGAAAGCCACAGAATGCATGAATTCTATATACTGCAATATAAATTGGCCAATGACTATGCAATGAATGTTAAAAGCAAAACCTTTATCAGCTGAGAAAAACATGTTTGCATGCTAATCAAAAGATAATGAAATATACACAAAACACGACTCAAAACTAACCTTCACAGGATTATATTTGTAGAAAATAGGAGATGCGGGGCATGCAAGATGGTATATCTGATCAACCTCAATCGTCAAAGGTTCAGTGACATCTATAAAGGGATCATAATGATAATGTGTATCAGTATCATTAATTTACAGACATTTAAAGACATTCTAAACATGATATACTATATACACTAGGGTATCACTGTTCATGATTCCAGAGAATATCATACAACCAGTTGATCAACATAGCAGTTGATTAAGAAACAACTGAACCTGAAATATCAAATACTGAAATTTGTGGTGTAACAACTGTGAAGCTTCTGCTGATAGAATGATCTTTTGCAGTCTTTTAACTTATAACATAAATCACTTTCCAACCTTAGACACTAGTGTTCACACATGCTACCAAATGAGATAAAATATAATCTAAGTCTATCATATGCACAACAATTTAATTTTTAGATAGCTGAGAAGTTGAATAGTAAACAAAAGGGAGTATACCATGACGGATAAGCTCAAATCTTGGATGACCAATCCATTTTTTGAGGTTGTCCTTTGATCCAGTGAAGTAGTTGTCAGCAACAATGACCTGATTAGAAGTTATGTTTTGTAAGCAGAATAGAATTGCTGGAAAGAAAAACAAAACTACTAAAAAACACAATAAACCAATTAGCTGACCTCATTTTTTTCATTTTCCATCAATCTATCAACTAGGTGAGAACCAATGAATCCAGCTCCTCCCGTAATCAAGATTCTCATGTTAGACTATGGTCAAGAATGAAAGAAATGTTGGTTAAACAAATTTCAATCAACAGTTGCAGGATGCATGTTTTCATACACATACTTCTGAACCATAGGTATACAAGAAAATAGAATAATAGATAAATGAAAAAAAAAAACAAACTCAGTTTCACTGCTCACTATTAGTGTACCCCCCATTATAAAAAAAACAAAAGAAAGAAAGAGGGATAACTTTGAATCCTTTTTCCTGTTATCACTCCCCCCCCTCCCTGGATATAACTCTGGCCTGTTGGTAATATTTTGTGAGTAAGCTCTTACAGTTTGATTTGTGATTGCATTCTATGTAAATAGTAAATGATACTGATTTGCAGAGCTTAAGAACAAACTTAAGCACAACAACAAAGTTCATCCATTGTATTTATTTTGATCATATTTAATAAATGGTGTAAAACATATATAAACCATATTCTTATCCTATGCATCTGGTACACAGGATAGAAAAATCGAAAAGATCACCATTGTATAAACAGTACCGAGCCAATTAACAATAAATTTTAATTGTGCGACCAAATAACAGACGAGAACAACAATGTGGCAAGAAAATTGTTAATAATAATAAAGCGATGGTACACCTGATAGAATTTGGAGAAACGCAAGGGAGATGGCAAGGGAGGTTGCTTCGGCGACAGTACATCAGAAGAATTCGCTGCCATTGCAAGGACCTCTGAAGTTCAATTCCTGCACCAATTTCAAAGAGGTTAACCAATTTGCTCTCACCACGGATCGGATATTTTGAACAGCATAACAAAATTTTCATGAACCAGATCAAGTGCCATCAAATCTATCAAATAAAAGGGCCCAAGTGGGGAGAGACAGAGAATGAGAACAGAACCAAGCCAATCCAAATTCCAAACCAAAAACCTATCCACTCTTCTGATCCAAACACACCATGATCATAAACCAAATTATATAGATCCAAAAACAGAAGATTCTTCAATCAAATGCCAAATTTAGAAAAATGAAAACATTTATCAGAAAAACAAAAAAGAAGCCTTAAAACTCACGGAATGTTGAAGAACGTAAAATGAAAGCACCTATGCAACGACAAGAGCGATCAAAATCAAAATCACACCAAACAGAACATGCAAAGGAAAACCAAACCGTATATCTACGGAAGCAAATACGTACGATTGGAGAATTGAAGGTTAAGCAAAATCGGGGACTGAGAATGAGTAATGAGTAAGCAAGCAAGGCGAATGTGATGTGAGTGTAATGCACTATTATTTATAGCACAATGTTTTGGAATTGTTTCTTAAATTTATACTAAATAAATACACATGGAGTGGAGAATTAAAATTAGAAGATTTTCTCTGCTTGTTTGCATGGGCTCACGTGGAGTTTTTGTTGGACAAAGACAAACGCATCTAACTAAATCAAATCATGGAAGTTGTTTGTTCCAAAGATATTTAATGTTATAAGTTTGTTGCTGTCTTCCTCCCCCATTGCTCTCACTCAATTTCTGTTGTGGATCAGTTTAGATTATTTCTGTTCTTAAATAATATTACGAATTGATTTAAATGACTTCATTATCCTCATTACTTTAATCTAATCTTTTACCCTTTAAATTTAATTGATTTTTTTAGAATTAACATTTTATTTTAGACATAAAAAATCATTTTATTTCAAGAAAGAGCAATGCTATACTGAACATCATTATGCATGAAACTCACTCTCCTTCCTTGCTAATGCATTTGCAATGTAAAGAGATATATGATAAATTTATTTACTATTAATAATTACTTTAAAGATATACCTCTTATGGTTTTTTATTGGTTAAAAATTATAATCTAAGATTATTTTTAATTATTGATATCTTTTAAAAATATTTAAATTCAATTTAGAGATAAATATAAAAGGGAGTGAGTCAAAAGAGATAAATAATTAAAGAAATTCTAGTATACACATAATTGAGATAAGTTGGGAGAATGTTTGTTTTCGGCTATAACTGCAAGGTTAATGTGTGAAATATTAAAAAAAGTGAAAATTATATCAAATAATCTAATGATTATTTTGTAGGGTTTTTTTTATAGAAAAAAGCAACAATATGTGAAATGTATATTTAAATTGAACTAAAAGAATTAAACTATTAACTAGCTCGAATAAAATTATTTTATATAATTTTGTTACATATTTAAAAAATTGAAAATTATATAAAATAATCTAATGATTATTTTGTAGGGATTTTTTTTAAAAAAAAACAATGTGTGAAATGTATATTTAAATTGAATTATTAACTAGCTCAAATATGATTGCTTATAAGGAGAATATGTGTGGTCTAGGAAAAATTGAATTATTAAAGTTCAATTTATA
>PYAF01001934.1:372534-391899 GCA_007407185.1 Glycine tomentella
ATAAAATTTCTAAAAAGAGAAATAAAGATAAAATTATTAATATTTAAAAATAGCTTTATCGTGTAATTTAAGTTATTCATTATAAATCTAAAAAATATAATTTATATATTTAAAAAGGATAAATATGTTTTTAATTTATTTAAAATTTCAAAAATTTATTGGTATTCCCTCTAAAACAATTTTTTCATTTTTAATCTCTTTTGTTTTGAAACGTTTGTTTTTCTTGAATTTTTTTGACTAAAATGAGTTAAAAAATAAAACTAATTACATGAATAGTTTGATAAAAAAAAAAAATTACCAAAAGAGTGATTCTTATCAAGTAAGACTTAGAAGGTGCCACTCTGAATGATACCTTATACTTTTTGTTTGTCCTGTAATAGAAAACATCATCCTAATACATACAAAACTAAATACATGTTTAATGACTATATCTCATGTCACAATTTTACTTATTTAATGTCAGTTAAATCCCATATCACATTTTCACTTAGTATTTTGCATATGATATTTTTGCTATACTTTCTTAAAAGGTACACAATGTAGTGTGTTTCTTAAATAATATAGTTGATTAGTCTGAGTGAAAATGAGATACTAGTAAGTAAGATTTTTTTAAATATAATTTTAAATCCTCCTATAACATTTTTTAAAATTTTTTTTTACTCATTAAAAAAATGGAATTGAATATTTTTTATATATATTTAAGATATGAATATTTTTTATTTAGTATTTTCTTTATAAAATAATAGGAGATTTTTTAAGAAAATGTCGTAGGAGGAGCATAATCATTAAACATGTATTTTACATTAGCTTGATCTACAAAAAATTGAGTAAAAATGTGACATGAAATTTAGTCATTAAACAAGTATTTAGTATTAGCCAAAATGCTAATACGATGGAACATATCAGGGTAACGCCTCCTGTAGGACAAACAAAAAGGACAAGGTGGTGCCGCCTACATCCTTTATGACAAAATTACTCAATCTGATAAATACTTTCTTGACCAATCCATTTTAATAATTAGGGTCCGTTTAATTTGCTAAAATTTACCGTACTGGATACGACCAAATTTTTTGTTCTATGTTTGATTTGAAAAAGTATATGGGACAACATATAATAATTAGATGAATACAAGACAAAAACTCAATTTCTTTTTACTCACAAAACCATTAGACAACTTTTTGTCTTAAGTACAAAGTATTCAAAAGACAAACATATCCCTAGCTCTCTTATTTGTCATTTCTTGCTCATTATCATTATCTGTTAGTTACCAACAACCATATCGTGTAATGTATCGTTGTGTATATATTATGTATTTTGAATTTTCATAAAATATAATAATAATGTAATTATTTTAAGATAATTAATATTTTAAAAAATATTTTAATAATTTTTATATTATTATGCTTGAATTGTTCATTGTTAATCAAATAATGCACGTGATAAAAAATTATCCTTTGTAATTCAAGTATTTGTATCATGTGTTTCTCTCTTTGTCCTATACTATATTGCAACAAACACAACCTTAGCTTTCATTTTTAACCTATTTTGGTCAAAAAGTCACTTTTCTTCTTAAGCTCTATTTAGAATATATTTTAATTTTGGAGGGATGAAAAACAGACATTTTAAAAATAAAGAGACTAAAAGCAGACAAAAAAATCCGGAGGAACTAAAACAAACATTTGAAATTTTAGAGGGATAAAAAATATATTTTCTTCTTTCAGAAAGAAATTATGCATTTATGCTCAAAGAAATTATGTGAATTAATGCACATCATCTATATTACTATGGCAGTTTGGAATTAAAATTTTAAACTTAAATTTAAATTAGAAGCAATTAAGATTATAATAATATTTAATTTCAATTTATCTTTAATTTGATTTATCGCTACGTAAATTATGTACGCAAACAAACATAGAGACCCAGTCAAGCGAGATGAATAATAGAATATAACGATTGGAAGAATAGATCTCAATAAATAAGAATTGAGAAACACATTTCAAGTAGAACCTATTTGACATTCATATCAGAACATCATAACTTTATTTCTTAAGGAGATTCAAACCTCCTCAAATCCAAATATGAACCCACCCAACACAATCTGAATTGTATTTCGGTACAGATAACACATTAAGACACAACTACCCTGACATACAATGGATAAAGAAAGTGGAAAGAGAACTTGTAACACCTAAATTTCAATAAAACATAATTTCAACTCATCTCAACAACAGCATTTCCAATAGAAGATGGGTGGAGAAGCAATCTTATTGTATCAATTTGAAGAGCAAGTTCAAGTTGACTTTGCCGGCTGCAAGTTTAACCTTCCTCTCCATAATTTTCAATATAAAACATCTTAACACTTAACAGATTCATCCCAGATACTATCAAAATATTCATTATGATTATATGATAAGAAGTGAAGGAGTAAAACGAGCTTAGTTGCTCTTGGGAACCCGAAGCCTCTGACGGAAATCCTCTTCCATGATAGGAAGGCCATCACGCAACTTGACCTTTGGTTCCCATCCCAGCAATTCCTTTGCTTTTGTAATGTCTGGTTTTCTCTGACGAGGATCGTCAGGAGTGTTCTCAACCATATTTATCTCCACTTTTGGATTGATAAGCTGCACAACCATACATAAAGCATTAGCTAACTTCAAAGTTTTTCACCAAAAGCTCCATTATTAAACCACAAGGTAAAAAAAAAAAAAAACATTTTTTCCCCCCACATCACTTTGTTAATTGCATGTTGCAAAGCACAAACACAATCCCTCTCATGGAAACATGTCCACAATTCATTATCAAAGATTTCCTTTTTTCAAACTTGTTCAAAGCTTACAGTTAAAATATAACCAGACTAACACAGAAGAGAGATGTGGGGATTCTCCAAGAACTGAAATGGTTTGCAAGTTACAACTAACCTCTTTCACATTCTCGGCAAGTTCAATCATTGTAAATTCACCTGGAAGAATGAAGTATCAACACATTAATATTTGGCAGAAAAATCAGCGCTCAGATGTATCAGTTGTAATATAACCTGGGTTCCCAATGTTGATTGGACCAGTGTTTTCCCCTTCCATTAGACGTATAAGTCCATCAACCTAATAGATTTCAAATGTAATCTTAGTCAATCATGCCTGCTACTTGAATCAAGATAATAACACACAAATGAGAAACATGTATAATATATACCATGTCAGAGACATAGCAGAAACTGCGAGTTTGAGTTCCTGGAACTTGGACAGTTAAGGGCTCACCACTGCAACAAAAAATTATATGAGAAGCAACAAATAGAAAGTGCAACTTGAAATGGTAAAAAAAGAAATTATGAGTGGTCAACTAAATCAAGGTATTTGAATCAACCTAACAAATAAACAGCAGGCTTAACAAGCACATAATTACTTATTACTGCAGTACTGCACTCAAATAGTTGCTTGCTGTGCATCAATGTTTCTTGAGAGTTGAGATAATATAAAGTCTTAAAAAATTATTTATCAGCATATCCGTCTTGCCTATAACATTCTTAAGTTAAAGGATTTACCGAATTGCTTGAGCAATGAAGTTACTGACAACACGCCCATCATCAATATTCATGCGTGGTCCATATGTGTTAAAGATTCTTGCAATGCGTATTTCTGAGAGAAAAATATGAAAATAAACATCACATTCAGAAATTACTTATTAGTTAACAGCAGTGCAAAACATGTACTGTTTGTGCCCACAATCAATGAGATGTTGCCAAGGAGAAAAGGAAAAAATAAAGATAAGGAATTACCGATTCCATGCTGCCTATGATAATCAAACATCAAAGTTTCTGCAACACGCTTGCCCTCATCATAACAACTCCGAACTCCTGTGCACACATATTTTTATTTTTAGGCTATTGATAAAGCAACATTCCAAGAGATCATGATACGGTATATATTAAAGTCAATGGTCATTCCAAATTCCTATAGGTTTGGAAATATGATCGCCATGGATCTTATCAAAATATAATTCAAAAAGATCATATCTTTGCAGCTTTCAGATCATGTTCTTTAACAAATGCATGATCAAAATGACAAATCACTTTTAAGTGTGAAAATTAAACATTGAGGTAAATAGTGGCGGATCTAGGACCCTGGGTCAGTGGGGGCAGTTTATTTAAAAAAATAAAAAAATTGATAATTATCATTACCATATGGGATAGTTGGGTTCAAACACGAAGATAAAAGGAACAAAATATAAAATTTTAAGATAAATATTTGCATTTTATTAAAATAAGAGGGTGCATTTACTTACTCTTACATGTGAACTGGTAAGGAGGTTCAAATACATAAAATTAGGAGGTGCAAAATATAAAATTATGAGGTGCAAAATATAATATTTTAGGACAGATACTAGTGGTTTTATTGAAATGAGGGGATGCATTTGCCCACCCTCACTCCAACATAGCTCCGCCGGTGGAGGTAAACATCATGATGAGCTCAGCTAAATTAGCATTGTCCCCATTATGATGCCATTGATACACAAGTTTGGATTGAGAATGAGATGTGTATGTACCAATAGGGTTTACATTGCCCCAATAGCTTTCTGGTTGTGGATGCACAAGAGGGTCCCCATATACTTCTGAAGTAGATGTAAGCAAAATCCTGTCAATCAAAATTACAACTTGTAAAACACACTGATGGTAATGGTGTAGATCATCGACTTTTGTATTTAGAAAAAGAGATAACCTTGCTCCCACACGCTTAGCAAGCCCAAGCATGTTCAGTGTTCCAATCACATTTGTCTTTATTGTCTGTAAATGTTTTACTTTAACTGTTAGACAGTTTCTCGAAATTCACTAGATAGAGAGAATCGACCAATGAGTAGGTCATAAACACAAACTGAATTACTAGACATACTAACAATTGGAAACATCATAACAATATATAAGAAATTCTCATGTTAAATCTGCAATAGAAGGGGGAGGGGGGAAGTGGGAGGAACTAAAACTACTTCTGTGCAAGAAATAAATCATGTAGACAGCTGACACGATCATGGTAAATGACAAAAATATAAAAGTAGACTCTAAGAACCCCCACCTTTACAGGGTTGTATTTGTAGAAGATTGGAGAAGCAGGGCATGCAAGATGATAGATTTGATCAACCTCAATCAACAATTGCTCTGTGACATCTGTTCAGGGAAAAGAAAAGTATATGCATTTTAATTAAATTAAAACACATCTAAAAACACAGAAAAACTCTGCACATGATAGAATCATTCATGTTATGTTGAAAAGCATGATGCAGCTGGCTGCTCTACATTGGTGACTGATTTAGAACAATTGAGAAAAAACCATCAAATTAATCCCAGACTGTGAATGATTGCAATGAAGAGAATAGTAAAATTATACCATGACGAATTAGCTCAAATCTTGGATGGCCAATCCATCTTTTAAGGTTGTCTTTAGATCCAGTGAAGTAGTTGTCAGCAACAATGACCTGATTAGACAAGCATACTATCACATACTGTTCCAAAGTTTTATCTTACTTGATGAATAACTAATAAATTTCAAAACTAAGAAGAAAAAGATATCAACCATGCTAACCTCATTTTTTTCATTTTCCATCAATTTGTCAACTAGGTGAGAGCCAATAAATCCAGCTCCTCCAGTAACCAGAATTCTCATATTGGACTGTTGTCACAGATGAAAGGAACATTGTAAAACCAAGAATTCACATAAGGAAAGGGGAAAAAATGATCATGTTTAGTAAGACATCCTGACAAGGCATTGATCAGATAATCAATGTTCCTTGATAATGAGATGTAATATGACGTTTTATGAACCTTTTTTTTTTTTTTTTTTTTGTCAGCATGTTTTAAGCACATAATCCCATATGACCTGAACTATGTTGTGCAAGAGAATATATAAAGTGAAATGAAGCAGTGAAAAGGGCAAATTATTTTAATTGACCAACTGGAAACAAGAGCTGAAAAACAAAACATAAGAATGCAACCATAACATATATTTTGACAAGAGTGAGCATTGAATAAAAACTAAAATGCTAACAGCTTCAAGATCTAACCAGCACACAAGTTGAAATTTAGAGAGATCTGAATTTCGGTTCTACTCAGTTCCCAGCAAACATTAAATTTACTGAATTCCTATACCATTTTACACCTACAAAAAAGGTATATTGATTTCATAAATTGTTTCTAGACCACCATTGGCCATATAAATAAAATATCACCATCAATTCAGGCACATTAAAATAAAGATCCATTCATAAAAGCAAAAGGGGAATCTGACAAGCACAGGTAAGTCACTCATCTGCAAATAAACTCAGTTTTATACTTTAACATGTCATAATCAAATGACAATATGACATTATGCCATTATCAATAGAAATCGACTTGAACAAAAGTGAGAAACAAGAGAACAACAAAAGTGAACTAAAAAGAAATCCGCATAACAGGATCCAAGCAACAATTAGAATGAAAGAAAAGCATGAGAATGCTACGCGAGAGAGTTCACCTGAAAGAACTTGGAAAAACGCAAGGGAGATGGCATGGGAGGTTGCTTTGTTGCTCCATTAGAAGAATTCGTTGCCATTGTCAAAAAAACCCCACTGAAGCTCAAATCCTGAACCAATTCTCAAAGGGTCAAAATTTCTTACGCATACATTAGGCTAGTTACAAAATTTCATAAAATCAAATCAAGTAATAAATATCAGACACTTCAATAACATGCAGAAGAGAAAGAGAGTGTGAGAAATAACAATGGACCTTATCGCAAAGACACACAAATCTAAAACCACAAATCACGGATCTGATCCAAACGACCTACGATCAGAAAACAATTTATAGCAGAAAGAGGATCCGGTACTTTGAAATTCCCCACCAAACGCCAAATTAAATTTTATTTTTTAAATTACTTAATTCCATACCAAAAAGAACCAATAATTTTAATTATAAAAAAAATGAATTTTGGGATCCTTCAAACTCACGGAAAGTTGAAGAACATAATGAAAGGTCTTAAGCAACGGCCGACGACACCAAAACAAAAGGGTGGCATCATACCAAACTTTGAAAAAAGCAAACACAAAAAAAAAAAAAAAAAATCAAATTTCTACTGAATAGTTAAATACCTGTTTGTTAGACAGAGAGAGAGAAAAAAAATTGTATACAGGGATAGATATTAGAGTAGTAGCAAGCAAATTGAAAGGATTAATAAGAAAACGTAAATGCAGATGCAGTGGCTGAGGTTGATTAATTGTGTTTTTAAGACATAAATTAATGAGCTGTGTGTGTCTGGTTATTATGTTACTGTTTCTGCAGTTGTCAGAACTATCGGATAAGTAAGTCACAAGTATAAGTGTTTTACAGACGGTCAGAGATGACGTGGCGTAACGCATTAAAAAAATTAATGAATGAATATATTTATTTGTTTTTTATTTATGTTATCACATTCCTTATTATTCTCTCCCTTATTATATATATATATATATATATATATATATATATATATATTCAATTATCTAATTTATTAATATTAAAAAATAATTAATTTAATTGATAATAATAATTTATCTTAAATTTATAATTTTTTCAAAAATTCTAGTACTTCTTTATTTTAATGATTTGTCAATAGATATTTTTTCTTTTTTTAACGAGAAATATTTCTAGTTTAAAACTAATTTATAAAAAAAATATTATAAATTGTCTTATTAAAAAAATAAATATCATTTCAAATTTAACCCTTATAAATAGAAATGTAGAAAGTATATTTCTCACTTATTTATAACAAAGATGTAATTATTTAAATAATAGTGATAAAGATGTAATAATTAAAAATGATACTTCTAGTTAATGTTATTTATAGCAAGGATGTAAAAATTAAATAGTAATAAAGATGTAATTAAAAATGATACTATTACGTTTTATGCTCCATTTAATAGATGTAATAGAAGATAAAAAAAATGAATGAAATAAATAATACAATTTTGTATCACTCACAATTTTTATTCTCTATTTAAATTCAAAATTTCCATCTTTATTCACTTCCATTTCTTTTTTTCTCACTCCACCAAACATACACTTAGTCATTGTAATCCATATTTGCACATGCAGTTTGGGTTGTTGCTTAGAATGAAAGGGCATCTGTGTTTGTAATATCCACCTTATTTTTTGAAAATTTATTCATCTTTTTTCTCAATTTGAACTCAATCAAACATACACTAAAAATTAGAATTATATTTAAGAGACCAAATTAATGGTTTAATCTAATACTTTCTCTTTCCCCAAATGACTATAGCTTTTAGATTTTGAAAGAAAAAAATATTAAATTGATTAGGGTTTTCAAATGAGATATTTTAACATCTATATTAATACTATAATAAATAATATTATCTTGAAAAACTTAATAATATATTTGTTGATGAAATTAAGAGAAAAAACAAAAATACATTTTAGTAAAAGGACGGAGGGAGTAAGTATTACTTTGTTTAATTTTGAATTCATAAAGATATTTTTTTGATGCAGAATTAATTAAGATATTTAAATAACATATTCCAATAAATTCAATTTTGAACGGTAATAAATTTGGATCACTTGAATTGATGTTTAATTTATTTATCTTCTCTATTTAATTATTGTGTCCTCCAAAGAATAACTTAATTCTTATGCTACATTTTACTTAGCAAACTTGGTTATATTTTGATGTGAGTGCTGTCAATGCAAGGTCACACCTGCATGGCTGCATTCTTCATTGTAACATTCTATTTGGATCAAACAATACAGTAGAAGCAATTTTCTGCGGTAAAATGGAATATTTGATATAATTCATAAAATTTATAAAACCAAAAACGATTTTACAATGCAGTTGTTCAAGCCATAACCGGAGATCTATATATCTAAAGAATCTGAAACAGTGCACCTTTACTGTTCTCACACCAGCTCCTAATTCAAAAACACATACTCAAACTAGAGGTGTCCTCTAAAAATTTATTCAACTAGCGAAACAAAACTATCTTTCCCAATCTTAGGTTATGGGGGTAAATGAAGACTTCCAGGATCGTAAATTCCAGCACCAAGAGCTATGAAAACCCAAAATACAAGAATACTTATGACAGCCTTTCTCAACAGCTGGTCAGAATTGCTGGTTTGGCGGCCATCTAATTCATTAGATTGATGCAGTGATGGCAAACCCCTATTCTCACTGATATCCTCCTCTCTATCAATCCTGCTGGTCCCAGTTGCATGAGGTTGCAACATATCCCAGTTGCCAATTTTAGAACATCTCATGCATGTGCAGCTGCCTCCAAGATATGATGGTAGGGTCGGAAAATTGTCATAAAGTACCTTCCGATATACCTCTCCTCCTAACTTCAACTTCTTCCTAGTAGATGGCTTTAAAACCTATGATTCAAAATCTTGGATTAGTTTATTTAGAAAAAGCAAAAATTTTACAGTAATATTGGTTTAAGAAATAAGAAAAACTTCATTGTAGGCCAACAAACTGTATCTGGATTTGAGGCACTCTAAGGATAAGTGAAATTGTATTTAATCGAACAACTATTTGTTATTTTATGCTAAATAAATGGAAGGGAAAATTTACCTGAATAAAAGTCTGGGCAATAACACGAACAATTGCTGGAAGTCGGATGATAAACAAGCAACCAAGACGATTAGGAAAGTGTTCTTGCAGAAGGGAGGAACAAGATCTTAACATTTTCATAGGAATTCTCAATGGAGTTATCCCTTCACAGTCCACCAATACTGTAATTTGAGGGTTGTTTGCATCAACCAAGTGCAAGACTCCGTATTCTACCTGTGATACTGAAGTATAGACCATTGATTACCATTAAACTAAAGCAGGAAACCCATAAGCAAAGAAACTGGTTAATTATGAACTGATGGCAAGAAAAAGAAAAAACATACTAACTGCCTGAGCAAATTGAAGTCTATCTTCAGATGCCAAAGAGCGACAAGCTATCCCAAGCCTTACAATGAGGCAAGGTCTGTGTGAAAAATCAGATCCATGCCAGAACACCATATTTGACCACGGTTCCAGCTCTTCCCCTGAAAGAAATCTGTAACTGTCCCGCCAGCTTATTGTCTTCTTGATTGAGGTAAGGAAGCATGAAAAGTCATTATTAGAAGCTGTGTAAAATCTGTGGAGCTCGTCATCATTGATTCTGCATAAACACTACTAAATCATGGTCCGCTGCAACAGGAGAAACCAAGAAATATGCAATATGCTATTGCTATATAATAAAGCTGCTCTGGCCAGGATTTAAAAACTTTCCCTAAGAAATGCGATAATACAAGATCAAAATGAGAATAGATAAACTATTGGCATTAATTTAGCAATTATTATTAGTAGCTGGATTATCAATTTACTATACTGTTAACTATTGCATAACAATATAAAATTCAGAAGTTGGTGTGGAATTTACATCGATATCTATTACATAACTATTGCATAATTATAAAATTTACATTGATATCTATTACTAAACTGTTAATTATTAAGTGAATGTTATTCACTTAATAGGGATTATTTAATGACAAATACTAGGAATACACTCTTTTGAACACATTCTATCTTATTGATTGAAAATTATTTAAATCATAAAATTGTGGGTCTTAAATCTTATAATGAACCTCTTATGGTTTTGCAGTTTCAAGAAATTTTAATCAATAGTAAAGAGTGTGTTGCTAGCATTCCTCTTAATGTGTTCAACTCTAGGAAAAGAGACAAAACACAATTGTGGAATTGCTGATCAATAATTTATTTCTTATGCCCCCCTTTTTCTTCAACAACTGGATTATACAGGAGAAGGGTAGATATCAATGTAAATTACAGAGCAACTGTAATTGTAGGAGCATCAAATAGCCTAGTTTTGAAATGAAATTCTGAGAGAATCATATCTTAGTATTTTTTCAGGATGGTGCATTTATGCACATAACAGAAACTGTATAATACCTTTCTGGCAAACTAATCCCTTGATTTTCCAGCTCTTGATTGAGTAGAGTCAACCAGTTTTCATATTCTAAAACTTCAGGATCTATCTCACAATGACTGCAAAAGGCAAGAAAAATATTTGTAAGACTAAAAACAAGCTTGCATAAGAAAATTCCAGATATGAAAAGCTCCAAAAAATAATTTCAAATTTATCCTGCAAAACATGTAGAATATAAATAGTACTTTATTCACCAGAAACCTTAGTTACTGAATGAGAAGTTGTTGCTTCAGAGATTCATCATATGTATGACATTAAAAACATTGAAAGATTAAAGTTGATTTGGGGTCAGTCCTTCACATTGCTTCGAAGATTCATCAATATGCTACATAACTTTTTGAGATTTATATCAGAGATCAATAATTTTGAACATAAAAAACCACAGAGAAGTATCAAATGAGAGGCATATTTTTATTAGTGAAAGGGACAAATATTGGTTATCAGATCTTATCATGAAAAGGTAAAGATTTTAAAATACAAAAGTCATGTAAGATTATTTAAGTGCCTATGTGAATTTAAGTAACCTTTAATCTTAACCATCCATGCATGGTTGTAAGGTTAATGCTTCCACTCCTCAATCTCACATAAAAATAGTTCTCTGACTAGACACTTCCCCTACATATTACTAGAACCACAATAAGTGCACTTTGAAAATCATTCATGTTGAAACAAGAGTAATACAACACACAACAATTTTAATGCAACCAAGTTTAGGAAGCACCTCCAAGAAGGAGTGGCACCAAACATCATATGTAAATAACAAGAAGAAAAAAAAAATCTTATTTTATAAGGCCTTTCAGTTTGTGTATGTGCTCGCAATTTTATCTAACCAGAGTTGTGCAAATGAAAGCCACAATTACATTAGACTGCATCGTTTTTAAGTTATCATAGAAAAATCTAGGTAGGATAAAGTTTGCAAGATTTTGGCAATTTAGTTTTCTATATGATATATGGAACAAGCAGGCTCAGTTAGATTCTTAATCCTGCAAAATGCACCAAGTTTCAAACAAAGCACTAAGCTGCTAATCTTTTTTCTAGAACCCTACATTAGAAAAAATAACCCTCTGGCAATTAAGGGCAGAAGGTTAATGATAACTCAATAAACAAATGTTAACCTACACATTCATCACAGTTCTTAAGAACATAGATGTTGTCATTCTTAGCTAATAAAGGCTAGTATATATAGTCAGAGAATATCAGGGTTAAATACCACAGATAAACCTTAGGCCTTAGCATGAAGCTTCAAATCATATACCTTGTATTCAAATTAGCCTCTGCCGGAGATAGTTCGGCGGATGCTTCAGAATCATGGGAAGAAACACAATCTGAGGTTCCATCACTACATTGTGGTTGATCAGTGAAGACGGTTGCAATAGAAAGGACTAATAGAGGTCTTGATAGTACCTGGTAATAGAGCAATTTATTAGCTATCTACTTCAGAATATAGCTAAACATGTGATATGAGAAAAAGGGGTAAACGAGGGGAAAAAACAGAAAAGAGAGAATTCCTTAATTTGATTTTGGTCCTCCTTTACCTCAATAGTAAGGGGGGCTGGGGAAATATGAAACAGTACATCTTATGATACAATCACAAAATTGTATCTTCAATTGCTCAGATCAAACAAGGTAAATTCTGAATACACGCACTTCTTTTATTGATATCAAGAACTGAAATACATTCTTTCTCAAGAACTGGGAACAATCTCTCCCAAATTCTCCAAGAGACCACTGCCTCCCCCAACTGAACTGCTCAGTTTCTAATTTCTATTTTTCCCCTCCCCACTAACACAACCCCTCCTGTCCTATTTATATAGCTAATCAAGGATAACTAACCCCTCCTACCCTTTACAGCTGTCATAACAGAATCCTAACAGCTCTTTATTTAAACTATTTAATTTTTATGTCTCCTATGGTATACTTTCCCTTCCAGCTCTGTTTGATCCTCCTCCAGTGGTATGTTTGGGTCCGTATCAATACCTCCCTCCCTAAAACCAAACTTGCCCTCAAGTTTGAAGTCGGGGAATTGACTCTGCACAGCTGCATAGTCCTAACCTGTACTAATCTCCTCAAAAATGATTTCAGAACTGGATTCATATCACCTTGGAAAGTAGCTGGGATTGTAGCAGAATTCAATAGAATCTGTTATGTAACAGTTTTCAAAGATTTTTTTATGGCCCTGGATGAAACCATTTCTTGTGATAGACTTGGGTCCCCACAAATAACCACTGTCTGCCCATCAACACCGAATTGCATGGTTAGTTTCCCCCAGTTTACCTTCACCTCCCCAAGTGTCTCTAACCAAGCCACTCCCAAGATGATGTCTATTCTGCCCAACTCGAAAACAGAGAACTCTCCCCTGACTGTGTGGGCTCCCAAATCCAACAAAATGTCATCACAACATCCATTGAACTTCAGTTTCTGCTCGTCACCAAGTCTGACCCCAAAAGGCTGTGTTTCTCGAATCTTCAATCCTAACCTCTGCGTCAAAGACCTTCCCACAAAGTTGTGGCTTGCTCCTCTATCAATAAGCACAAGGACTGAATCTCCATTGATGGTCCCTTGAAGCTTCATAATCTTTGGTTGAGTTAATCCATCCGGCGAGAACAAAGATAATTCCATCCATCTTAATTCTTTCTCATTCTCCCTTTCTTCCTCTTCAATATTATGCAATTGGATGTGTGCAGCTTCTAAATTTTCTTCCGTATTACCCAATTCATCTTGCTCTCCCATTATCATCACCCTAATGTTCTTCTCTGCACATCTATGCATGGGTCCAAAAGGCAGGCCACACTGGAAACATTTACCTTCTGCCCTTCGCTTCAGATATTCAGAATAAGGGAGATTCCTTACCGGATTATCTCCTCGCTGAAACTGACCCGTGTTTCCTCTCTCCATTGAAGGGGAAGGAGGTGTTCTTGCCGCAGGTTTGTCACAGAAGTGGGTTCCCCAATGGGTTTCTGGAATGGAGTTGCTTTGGTTCAGTCCATTACTGTTTTGGGCCTTGTAAGCAAAAGCTGAACCAGACCCACTTACTCGAGAGTTTGTCTTGACCTTCGTATCCATGCTGGACCAAGGAAGTTGCAGTGATTGCTCAATGTCCCTAGCAAGATCCATGGCTCTGAAAACATCTTCTGGGTCATGGATACGCACCCTACTCCGCAGTTCCGCCTTCAAGCCACCCATAAAAAATCCCAGAAGCAACTCTTCTGCCCCCGCTGGAATTTGGGCCACTAAAGATTCGAAATCTTGTATGAATTCGTCCACCGAAGCTAGTTGCCGCAGACGCGTTAGCTGCTCGTACGCATTCCCAAGATGTCGTCCCCCAAACCTTCTTACCAAGGCCGTTTTCAGTTGCTGCCATGACTGGTAAGGTTCTTTCTTCATCAAGAACCTGAACCAAGCTATCGCCGGTCCTTCCATGCTAACGAAAGCCATCGGAACACGTTCATCTTCCGCCACTTCTTGCATTTCAAAATAAGTCTCTGCTCTGGTTATCCAACCAAGTGGGTCTTCGCCATCGAACGTTGGAAGTTTGATTTTCTTTGTAAAAGAACGTCCCAAGACTGGTTCTGTGTTGGAATCGCCACTGCCCCCTCCCGAATTAGCTTCGTCCGAGGAATCCAGCCCACGTTTCTGCACCAAATCTCGCATAAACTCACATTTCTCCAATGCTATCCAATTTTCTTGTTCACGATCTCCATTGATTTCTCCAACGCCTCAACACGGGATTCGGAAGATGCCATTGTAGTGGACCACAGCAGGTCTAACCACTTTGATACAATCACAGAATTGTATCTTCAATTGCTCAGATCAAACAAGGTAAATTCTGAATACACGCACTTCTTTTATTGATATCAAGAACTGAAATACATTCTTTCTCAAGAACTGGGAACAATCTCTCCCAAATTCTCCAAGAGACCACTGCCTCCCCCAACTGAACTGCACAGTTTCTAATTTCTATTTTCCCCCTCCCCACTAACACAACCCCTCCTGTCCTATTTATATAGCTAATCAAGGATAACTAACCCCTCCTACCCTTTACAGCTGTCATAACAGAATCCTAACAGCTCTTTATTTAAACTATTTAATTTTTATGTCTCCTCTGGTATACTTTCCCTTCCAGCTCTGTTTGATCCTCCTCCAGTGGTATGTTTGGGTCCGTATCATCTTATGATTGCTAATGATGACAAAATACTAAAAGCATGAATAGCTTTAAAAAAAAAATCAGTATTCATAGTCTTTACAAAGGCAATACTAATCTTTTAAAAATGAGGAAGAAAAATTAATCTTTGAGAAACTTTCCAAAACGTACATGATACATAGAAGCCACCCGTAAAAAGCACCCTCAAATCCCAAACAATGATCTCCCAGAAGCACACAGATACAGATGATGTGAATGATTTCTAAAACTTCAAAATGATTTTCCAAATTCTAAGATAATTCACATTTATAGTTAATGATTTCCCGGGGCTATCATATTCTGCTGCTTTAAAATGATATTCAAATATTATTTTAATGAATCCTTCAGAAATCAAGAATCACAAACCTGCATGCTTTTCACCAAACCCCTGAAGGGTGCCCACCTCTGAATCCATTTGAATGGTGGATAGACAAGGATTTGTAGACCCTGTAGGCCTCGCCATACACACGGACATTTACTCCTGGAGAATCTCCTCACGATTTCTAATGCAGCAACTTTTAGTAGAAAAAACGTGAAACGTCCCACAGCACTGCTTCCAAAGTCACCATGGGTTAATGACACAAGGTGTTCATAATTTCTCTGTGCAAAGCCTTTAGGCCGTGATGCAACCAGAAGTTTTTTGTACGTTTTTTTCCCATTAACAACAACACTGCTTTCTTTAGAATTAGAACTGAAGCTCGAGTTAGAACTATCCACCCTATCTCCCATGTAAACAGAAGGCATGTCAGCTTCTCTAGCAAATAGCCAAAAAAAAAAAAAAAGTACTTTCAGTTTCATTTCAGATGCAACCACTAATATCAAACAAAAAGTCTTCAGAGTGAAATCTATCTGCCACACTATAACATGTCCTCATCACAAGAAATTATTGCACGGTTTTATTACAAGCTGCATAGCCTACATCTACATCTGCATAAATCCAATACACTAAAAAACACTGCAAAACTTATTAAAATTAAAATGTCAAGCATATCACCAAAAAACAAAAATATTTAAATAAAAGAATGTGAAACATACATGTCTTAAAGGACAAAACCAATAAACTAAATTGAAATAATACGGATTAGCATTGTAATTTGTAGAGTAAAAAAAACACTAGAGTATGAAATTAAAATAAGAAACAACGCGATGTGTGAATATATAACGACGGTGACGATAATCCAAACAAAGTATAGAGCAGAAGCAATTGTAGCATGTTTAACTGTCAATTCGATCCGAGATGTTTAAAACGTTGAGTTTCAAAAGTTGACCTGAAAGAAACGTGTAAGTGTCAGGTTGAGGAGGTTAGGAATGGATGTAAAAAGTGATGTAACGGATTTTGATTTTATAGGGCGAAGAATTGAATTGATGAGGGTGTGAGGTTGTTGATGATGATCTTCGTTCGTCGCCGATTTCCACCGAATGATTCTTCGTTAACTTTCCGAGTGAGTTACTTCACAGTGGCAGATAGTTGGTTTGGAAGAGGGACCGGAACTGAACCAGATTCTGAGACGTGGACGGTGGAGATGCTTTGATTCAGACGTCATTGTCCCTCCATCTGTTATTCAACAATCTAACTCCATCTTTAGACAGCAGACACGCAAAACGCCAGACTCTCGTGATTGAATTAAAGTAATAGGGAAAATAGTCATTTTTGAATATACATAGTGTTAATAAATTTGTTTACGAGAAAATAAAAATTTAAATTTTTGTTCTTAAAAGTGTTAAAAGTGTGATAAATTTATCATTTCATTATTTTCTTTCGGTTATTGTTAATAAAAGTGCCTACTTAGTACATAGGGACGAAAATGTTACAAAAATGATTATCAATATGATTATTGACTAAATTTTGGACGACAATGTCAATAAGTTATCATTGAATTAAAATATCAGTAATTTTCTATTGGATCAAAATGTCAATAATTTTCAATTGTACCAAAATGTTATTAATTTTTCATTTGACCAAAATGTCAGTAATTTTTTTTTTTTTGCAAGAAAGGTAAGTAAATTTCCATTGGAACAAAATGTCATTAAGAGTAAATATTTCCTCTTTTTTTATCATTACAAGCATAATAATAACAATACAATAATCACTTAAAAAAATAAGAAAACAAGCATAAATTAAAAGAAACATAATAATAACCATAATATTGAACCACAATTTATCTATCACAATAGAAATTATCCAAAATAAACATTCTACCAGTGTACCAAAATAAATATTGTAACAATGTATTAATTATTACAAATTTATCCAAAATTATAATAATTAGTCACAATATTATATATATAAGATAAGCATATCTCATATTTCACTTCTTCAAATCTTGGTGGCGAGGCAACCCTAGTAGATTCTGACTAATTATTATAATTTGGATAAATTTGTAATTATCAATACATTGTTTATTTTGGTACACTAATAGAATGTTTATTTTGGATAATTTCTATTGTGACAAACAAATTATGGTTATTAATCAATATTATAGTTATTGTTATGTTTCTTTTAACTTATGTTTGATTTTCTATTTTTTAAGTAACTATTGTATTATTATTATTATGCTTGTAACGATAAAAAAAAGAGGGAAAATTTACCCTTAATGACATTTTGGTCCAATGAAAACATATTGACCTTTTTGTGACACTTTTGTCCAAAACTTAGTCAACAATCATGTTGACAGTCATTTTTGTGACACTTTTGTCCTTTTGTACCACATAGACACTTTCATTAACGGTAATGAAAAGAAATTAACAGAATGATGAATTTGTTGCACTTTTAACACTTTTTGGGGGACAAAAATTTGAATTTTCATCTTTTATAGACAAATTTGTCAGTGCTCTACACATTCAAGAACAAAAATGACTATTTAGCCTAATTAATAAATTGATGATATGATACATTTAGATCGAATTAATTAGAATAAAGTATAAAGAGGGGATAATGGGGTTTAATCTAGTTAACTGAACATGTGCTTAAATTTATTATAAAAAATAATTTTTTTATGGATAATATATATATATATATATATATATATATATAAGTAAGGAGTTTAGTTATGAATAAAAATATTATGAATTTAGTTCATTTGGTTATATAAGATATATAAATTGTCACAAATTTTTTAGCATGAATAAAAATACATTTTAATTTAATAAGTGTGGACATCTTAAGGACATAAACTCTCCAGGAAGGACAACTTAGTCTTAAGCATTTATATCATTAGGTTCAATGCTTAGAGAGTTATACACCATTTGGGATGAACATATTGGTAACAACCAATTGATTGACTTCTCTCATTGAAATTGAGTAGTAAAAATGATGGTTGACTCACCCTAAGATTGAGAAAATGAAACAATCAAAAGTACTATATCGTTTGTAAGAAGTCATACCCCAAAAATGTAACAACAAGATTTGATAGACACTACGATCTGATATGTTAAACACACACAACCATGTACTCCATACTATGTACAAAGGGGATAAAACTTTAAGTTGTACAATAACATAACAAAAAGACGTCAATAAAGATGCAACACATGTATAATATTGTCAGAGGATGTTGTATATAAATAGATGTAAGCTACATGACTTACCTGAGGTTCATAGTTAAGCAAAATTAGGAAGAGGCATTGATGATGACATTGAGGTAGAGTCCTCCACTTCTCTTTTTGGTGTTTGGTGAAGTTAATCAATTATGTGGGATAAGAATTTATGAGACAAATTTGCATCCTAAAAATTTATTTTGAATATAAGTATATTCCAGTCTTTTGAAATCTCACAATAAACTTAAACCAGTAATAATATAAATTTAGTTGGGTACCATAGATGACAACTCCTCTTTAAAATAACCTAATGCTAAAACTATTATAAAGATCTAAAAAGCCTATCACTTACCTTTTCGGTACTATGAAGTGAAAGTTCAAAATATTCGTGCAATGAGTAGTTTTGATATCCTTTTCTTTACCAAAGTTAAATAGAAGTTCATTGATGTAGTTTTTTTATAAAGTAAATCGGCTTTTTATTCAATAATCAATATCATTTTTGTTTGTATTGTAAAAAAAATCCCTTTTTACATGGAAAAGGCAAACAATAAAATAAAATATTCTTTCTGTTTGTTTTAGATTTTTTTAAATATTTCTATATCATTAAATGTGATTAAAATATGTATTTATATAATTTTAATTATCATTTTATATTTCCTTAC
>PYAF01001934.1:391999-403518 GCA_007407185.1 Glycine tomentella
TTACATAAAAAACAAAATAATTATGAAACACGTGAATATCTAAAGTAAATAATTGAAAAATTCAATTATAAATATTTTTAAAAAAAAATCTGTATTAGTGAATAAAAAATTATTTTATTATCTTTTATATTCTATTTAAAAAGTTTAATAATAACATAATGATAATATAAAATAATTTTCCACTTTTATTTAATTATAATTAATATTTAAAAACATTTTTTTCAAATTTACAACATATCACTGTCACTGCTCCATCTTCCATGTTTCTTATCCCATTTCGTGTAGTATTCAATTACAAAACACCGGTTCATTCAGAAACTTCTCAACTCATCAATTCATTTATACCAATTTAACTAAGTCATAAGTTCAACTAGAAAATCAGTTGAGTCACACTCATACTCATGCTAGATCCATCATAAACTTCTCTCATCTCACAAAATCCGTCAGACCCGTTCGTTTTTTATAGGAATGTTAGTGGGCTTTTCTTCTGCGTCTGTCCATTTCCAAGATTTGTGTTTTGGGCTTCAATCCTTTAATGAACTTAAGCATTTACGTACATATTAAAAAAAAAACGTATTAATGTCCACAGGAAAATGCTAAGTTGTACAGTATAAATGAATTTGTTAGAATTAGTGACTGAATTCTTAGTCTGATCCCAAAAAATTGTGGGGTGACTGATTCAATAAAAAAATTTAAGAGTTTATAACATTAGTGGAGGACGGGAATTTCTTTATTAAGAATTTTCTTTGAGAGGGTGTGAAAGTGAAGAGAGATAGATCAGATATCAAATAGCTAGTTTCAATGGCAACGAATCACAAACCGGTTTTTGGGTACGTTGTGCTTTACGTGAAAGACGTAGCCGAATCGGTGGTTTTCTATGCCAAAGCCTTCGGCTATTCTGTTCGTCGCTTAGACGAGTCTCACAGGTTATACATACAACATCACATTCCATTTATTATCTTCATATCATGTCCAAATTAAATTACGAATTTAAGGTAGCGTTGTTTATTTAATTTGATGAGCTTAGATGGGGAGAGATGGAAACGGGGAACACAACGATCGCTCTCACTCCTATTCACCAGTACGAGACCGATGATCTGACCGGTGCGGTTCATAACCCTCGATCTTTTCGAGAAAGACCACCCATGGAGGTTTGTTTTGTTTACTCTGACGTTGATGCTGCTTATAAGGTAATTATGCATGTTGTTAATGTTAGTTTAATTGACTTATTGGTTCCTTTTTGTTTCTGTATATTTCCCAGAACACAACTGTATAGCACGAAAATGCTACGTGTTTGGTGTCTGATCACTCTAACTCTGCAAGTCCAAGGATATCAATGGAGAATGATACCTTGAAGCAGAAGATCTGTGTAATTGGCGTGGGATGTGTGCTCTGTGTAATTGAAGGAGAGAAAGTTAGAATGAATGTGTCTGTACCTTTCTCCATGGAGGATGTCCCTATTTATAACTTTGAGAATACTGACATGAGTTAGTTGAGTAGTGAATCTCATCCATTACCTGTATCGAGAGATTGACTGATAGTGGGTTTAGTGGCTATAGTGTTGTTATATCCACTACCTTCGGTTATCTGAATAACTGATAAGTAGCGGTTATAATATTTGTTATATCTTCCTATCCTTTGGTGGTTCCCAGAACACAACTGTATAGCACGAAAATGCTACGTGTTTGATGTTTGATCACTCTAACTCTGCAAGTCCAAGGATATCAATGAAAAATAATACCTTGAAGCAGAAGATCACAGAGATACACCAATGGACGTGGGGTGTGTGCTCTGTGTAATTGAAGGAGAGAAAGTTAGAATGAATGTGTCTGTACCTTTCTCCATGGAAGATGTCCCTATTTATAACTTTGAGAATACTGACATGAGTTAGTTGAGTAGTAAATCTCATCCATTACCTGTATTGAGAGATTGATTGACTGATAGTGGGTTTAGTGGCTATAGTGTTGTTATATCCACTACCTTCGGTTATCTGAATAACTGATAAGTAGCGGTTATAATATTTGTTATATCTTCCTATCCTTTGGTGGTTAGGTATTTAAATTAATAAGATAAATGAACCTTTTATTTTGGCCAAGGGAAATTACCGTAACACTTTTAATGTCATATGTGTTGGTTGTGTTGATGGATTAATTATGATGCGGTGGAGAATGGAGCGGTGGTGAGCGAGCCTGAGCTGAAGGAATGGGAGCAGAAGGTTGGGTATGTCAGAGATATTGACAACCCAAATAAGCATACGTTTAGGTGGACATAGCAGTAACTGGGAAATTATGCTTTTACGTTTATGCTTATGTTTAGGAATAAACAAGAACCACTGTGAGATGTGTATTTACTCTACAATAAATCAACTTTTGCCAGGCACTTTCTCGTAACTAGTTTAACTGAGATTTTATATATGATATAGATGCAATGGAATCATGGATTATTAATAACAGTTATCTTCTGACATGTCAACGGGTAACATTGGTAAAAAATAATGCTTTATATTGTTTCTTAACGTCTATGCTCAGAAGCTTAGTTACATCCGACACCTACTTCATTTACTATAATACTAATATATTTTGATCCTTATGATTTAGCAACTCACGACGTTTGAGCACAAATATTTAGCTAACTAGGTAGTGATTAGTTGATTCACGCAGCAATATTGCTATTTGGTACTCATGAATCAGAGTTTTCAAGTCTACAGACGGAAGTATTTCGTCGCAATTGTCTAGATGAAACTAAAGTTATAAACCTATGAATTCCTAGTATGAGAAGTGTTAACTAACAGCGAACGTTAACCCTAGGAAAAAGGAAAAAAACTTTCCAAGAGTTAGGAGAATTTTTAAACAAATTTAACGTTTATCTGTTCTGAAAAATAATTCAATCCGAACTCAACTTGCGAGCTAGAACTGGCTATATAGTGCAAAATCAGCCATCGAATAAGAGCGAACAAGTACCAAAACTCAAATAATAAACCTTTTTTTAGATAAGAAATCCAATATAAACTTATGCGAATGAACAAAGTAAATTTTCAATAAAGTAGTCAAAAGACCCGCCAAAACACTTAGAATACAGTTTGTTTTCCAAGTTATGACAAATGGCCATGCAGAGAACATGATGGAACTGAAGAAAGGAGGAATGTGGACCCTTCCAATGCGATTCTTATACGGATCAACAGTAACAGGTGAACCAATCCATTACACATTTATATGTCCTCCAGTTCACAAAAAGCAGCAGCAGTATGAGGCGTAGGCGACAAATCACAACATTTCTTGTGACTTCCTTACGCATCGGCTAACCTTTTTCTTGAAATCATCTCTCCTATCTCTCCACTCCTTCTGCAATACCAAGATCATACAGGTCAGAACAAATCAAAAGAACTTTCAGACAAGGTATCAAGGATGACACACAAAAATACCAAAAAGGCTCTTGTAGCCCCAAACAAAGCATTTCAACAATATTAGCATGGCAATGTGAAATCCACAAAACAAAACAAAATTACAGAAAAGCATATTAATGTGGAAAACAAGTTTAAAAATACCAAACCAAGTTTAAAAATTGCTTACTAAACTATGAGAAACATTCTCAGATTTTTAGCTTCTGTGCTTCATAAGTCATGACTACCCTATTAAATCTTAATATATTTAGCCCCTGTAGTTAATAACTTGTGGAATTTGGAGACCTTGCCTTGTCGTCACAAATTACATAGTTTAAATATCTTGGCTCCATCATACAAAACACTGGAGCAAGTGTAAATATCAAGAATCAGGATTTTGTCAGACAAGGCCACTGTACTTGTAACTTGTGGAAATTGGAGACCATGCTTGTCACAAGTTTCATAGTTTAAATATATTGGATTCTTGGGTCCATTATACAACAGAATGGAGAAACAAAACGGGATGCAAACAAAAGATTTCATGCAGGGTGGATGAAATGAATAAACAACTTAAGTGTTATATTTGATGAAAAAAGCACCGCATCAGTTTAAGGAAAGCCTTTCAATGTTGTAAGAAATTAAGTGTTGGGAGGTAAAAAGTCAACAAGAGAATAACTCAATGTAACAAAGATAAGAATGTTGCTTTGAATAAATGGACATACTACACAAAAAATAGTAATGAATGCATTAGGGAGAAAGAATTGGAATAGCACCTATTGTACAAAATATGGAAGAATCTCGCCTAAGGCAGTTTGAACATGTGTATTGAAGACAGATAGAAGCCTCAATTAGGAGAGTTGATTATATGGAAGTTAACCTTATTGCTAGAGGTAGGCAGAGATAGTTAGAAAAGGCTTGGTTGTGTTGTTGTTGTTGTTGTTATTAACTTTAGTAACTCAGGGAACTTTGAAGTCATTCATACTTGGAGAAGGAAACTCTATCTTTTGCTCTGTTCTGCTTAGTAATTGGAGAAGTACACCAACTAGCAATCAAGCTCAAACTAAGAGAACATTTATTAAAACTTGACTAAATGTTGAATACTTACTAAAATAATTAGAGCGTATACAAGATCAGAAGCAACTAAGGGAAACTGGTTTACAGAGCATAAGATAAAAATAACTATAATAGACAATCCATTATACTATCAAGTTAATGACAGTTCTGCGGCATCTAATAACAGTCATGCTTGCATTGTCTTCTCTAGGATACAGATAAGTAGGAAAGACAAGTAGGTTGCTGTAGAATAAATCAAGTAAATAAGAAATGATCCAACTTACTGCAGCTTCAACATTTGCAGGAGATTCATCATTAGGGCTGGAAAGCATCGATATGATACTCAATACTATACTCTCTACCTGCAAGATAACATATATTTCTTAATATATTAAAATATATGTTAATATATTAATAATATGACATAAAAAAATTTTAACATCACAAATGACAAGTATATAAATTTGCTGGTGATGGACAAAATGCAATGTCATTTCCAAAGGACATCCAACAAAATTATTAATGGCAAACCAACCTTGAAATTTTTAACAGTCCAAATTAGTCATGAGACATTAAACGTTGATGTCTTCACAAACATTTTATGTTATTTCTGTTTGATATGTTAAAGCTGACAAGCTCGACTCAACCTTAGTCTTTCACTTTATAGTTCTTCAATCCATCCCAAACTTGAGAAACTCAAACAACTAATGAGCCTTTTACTCTACCTACATTCAGCAGAGACTACTGATAAGCATAATCATGAACTCATGCTTACTGCTTAACAGATTAACCTTGTAATATCTAATAGCTTAGTAATATTTTCTTTTCGATGGAAATGTATGGGATCAATATGATAGAACTGGATCAGAAATAACAAGAAAAAGGGAAATTTTATTTAAGCCCAATCCTTCATTTTAACTAGAATTATGGGGCTGATACTTGGCCTAACATTCCAGCTTGTAACAGCCCCCTCCTTGAGTCATATAGCATGATCTTGCTTTTGATGGGATGGTATTGTGGCAAGCCTTATGGGTCCCTTGAAAATCTCCTCGAAATTCCTTCAAAACGTCTCTCAAGAGTCTTGTGATTTTGTCCTTATCTTGGAAAATTTTCCAATACTTCTATTGAGAACCCCCGATCCTTATCTGTTGGTTCCTGCTTCAAAACCTTTAATGTACCAGTAAATGTCAATCTTCAATATTATCTTCAAAATCAGCACTAATCTCCCCAAAACTCACTTACCAATCAAGCCCAAGTACTCTTCTCCCAAGGTAAACAAGAAAATTCTTGTTGAATTTGTAGGCCTTGTACTTCCAGAAGCAATCCTTTACAAACGGATTCTAGGCCTGGCACCAGGCTCCACAATCCACCAACACAATCACCTTCCTTTATTTCACCATTCCCCATAACTTCAAAGATCTTTGAGAGATAAGACCCACCATACTACATAAGGATTTATTTCCTTCCAAATACTCATCAATACATTCAAATTCTGTCATGTTGGGATCTTCTTCTGTCTCGAACATCACCTGATTTGTTTTTACATATGTCCACACCCATATTTTCATCACATCAAAAACACACCCTTCCTCACATTCTATTGTAATTCAGCTTTTGACAACCTTCTAAACCCACCACCCCTATTTTGAAAGATCCATTAGGGCCACTGTTTTTGTCAATTGTAGGTCCTGTGACTGAAACTCCTTATGAACTCGCCTTACATCACATTTCCATCAATACTGTTCTAGAAGATGGAATATTTCTGTAAGTATTTCCACTTCTGGTTGCTTTCTAGTCCTTCTCTTGTCGGTTTCTTGTCAATCATTGTTCCTAATGTCCTTACTGGATGCAACTTTAAATTCTGCCTTCACTTCCTCCCTTAACCCATTTAAGAAAATACCCTTGAGTTACACTGGATCAGTACCCCTCAATGGTCCCACATACAACTCAAATTTCTCCCAAAATTCTTCCACTAATAGTTACTGCTCATTGAAAGTTGGAACCTTCTAGTGACAAAAGTTCTGAACCTCCCCCATGATGGCTTTGGTGTGTAATACTCCCACCAACTCAAGGATTTTGCTTCCATGGCCACCATTGTTGCACGTAAATTCTTCTCCTTTGTTCCCCTTTAATTTGAAATATCCTTCCAACCAATTCACCCCACCCATTGGCATCATTCTCATAGAATAAAGGAATCTCTAATGCTCCCTCCTTGATGTTCATTTGATGATCTCCTCATTGACCTTCTCCCATGGTCCTCATTTTCTAATGCCCTTGAGGATGCTCCATCCATGGTACATCCCAACCATTAGAGTGACTGAGAATCTCTAACAACTCCTTGATCTTCTTGAGCCTGGCTTCTTGAAGCACTCTACGCCTCCATGACTCAACACTTATCACTAAAGATTTCAATTGTCCCTCTCATGTGTGCACCGTGAACCAAAAAGGATCCCTGGATTTTCCTATTTATTCCAGCCTTCTCCAGATTAGAAATTATTGTCTACTGGACAGATACAACTCTCACTCTTCTCCCATTTATTCCCTTACAATAAGTTACCCACTAATAGTTACTGCTATTAATAAATCCTTATGACTCTAATATTCTGTTACCATTCTTCCTCTTCCCACTATGAACATTCTTAATGTGTGGCTTCTAACACAATACTCCTAGTGTCTCCATTATTCTTATACTACACTAATCTCCAACATTAAGAGTATAATATTGGAATTTTTAACATTAGATTCTCCATTTTTGGAATGAAATCTTAGAAAAATTATGCTTGCTGTGCTTTCTTACAGCATCTTCAAGTGCACTTTATTTGAAAATTGATTTTAATTTTGTCTCCCTCTTTTCTTCAAAATGGGGTAGGAGGATGAAGAGTGGGAAGGGAAGATGCATATTATGCAGAGCTCCATTTTACTACAACTACTTAAACAGTCTTTAAATGCAATACCAATGATGCCGTAGAACACTGATATGTAAACTCTCCAGGAATAGGCATAACATGCACACAGCCAAAACACAAGGAGAAAAAACAGTACAGCACTTGCATCATACCAGCATCTGGAAAGTATTTAGGCACTTCAATTGTAATGTTTTAAATTTCAACTTGATTATTAAACAAGAGCATGCTGGATTTGGATGTATTGAAGATAAACTCATCTCAAATTTCCATCACTAAGTTGATTCTTAGTCACCAATAGCCAAGCCAAACCATAATAAAGAGTAATTTATAATTTTATATGTTCACGTACCGTATGAACAGGTGTCCAGCGCTCACTTGCAAGCTCGTAACCATTTGGATCCTCACCAGGAGGATGAAGAATTGATATGCAAACCCGGCCATCGGGATATACTGCAAAAATTGAACAGGAAACATCACTGATCACTTTCATGTTGTTCCAATCAAAGCAAAATCACAAATAAAAAAAAAAAAAACTAACCATTGGGGTGCCATATCTCTGAGGTGAACTTCACTGAAGGTGGACTATTTGGGTAATTGGATGGGAAACTCATAATAGCATTGAAAAATCCCCCCTCGCTATGAGAAATCCAACCAATTGACAACAAAACAGCAGAGATGTCAGTAAAATTCAACACCAACCAAAGGAAAGCAAAGCGATAACAATAGAACATTGTCCGGTGCAATCAACAAACTCAAGGTAGATCAATCCCAATAGTAAAAGGCATAAAAAGTAATTTTGAAAAGCATCAGCTTTGAGAGAGGAATCACAACAACTAAATATTAAAGAGCAACAACAACCGCAATGAATTATCGTGATTAGGGTAGGCAAGGAACAAACTCATTAATTAAATCGAATAAAACTGTCCAAGTACCCGAAAAAGGCAATTAAAAACGTGATCTTCAGGAAGTGAAGAAGAATCCCTGCCCATACCCCAACCCCAAAAGAAAGACAGAATCAATCAAAACCCAAAAATCCAAACTTCGAATCGAGAATCACAGAAAAAATTCGTCAGAGTGGCAAAAGCAAAACCATGATATATTAATCAAAAGGGGGCTTACTAGAGAGTATCGGGCGGTCCAATTATGGTAACACTCCATTCAAAAACGTTGGTTTCATCGACCAAACCGGCAGAGAAGCCATCGACGGGGTTTTTGCAAAGATCTGCGAGGAAAGGCCAATCAGAACATCGCGGAGAATCCACGACAAACAGGGCCTTATTTTTTTTTTTTTTGCGAGAAACAAATCAGAAGAACAAGGGAAAGAGAGAGAGGCGGCGTGCGTGTGTGCGTACCTTTGAGCTGCTTTTGAAGGAGAAGGCTAGCCTGAGATGCCATGAAGGGCAAACAAACAACAAGTGCAAGAGCGAAGAGAATAGATTGTTAACCCTTTTCAAAATCTACACCTCGATTCGGGAGGATTATTTGTAACTATGAATATGAATATATGCTACGGATTGATTGCACTGATGAGATGAGATCACCAGTGAGCAAACATCCTTCTTTCCGTCCTTTCTTTAACCCAACCCGGCCCAAATACTTTCAACAGTTACAATAGATAGATAAAAAGGGTAAGGTTAAGAAATTTCTTTGGGGAAAAGTGAGGAGGGAAAGATAATACTATATATCTTTTTGGGCTGATTAACCACTTTGGTCACTTTTAAAATGCTTTTATCGAAATGGGTCTGTCTTATAAAATATTAGTGACATGAATCTTATTTAACCGATAACACAATTCAAGTTTCAACTTTCAAAATGTAACATATCATGCAACTGCTATCAAGAATAACAGTTTCATATTGTTATCTTATCATTGTATTTTTTCTTATGCACAAAAATTGAAGGAATAAATAAGAATCGTTACTTTAACGTTAACAAAGAAGTAACAAATTTTATTTTATTTTTGAGGTTAAGAAGTAACAATTGTTGATGATATAAATAGTACAGCTTGAGTTTATTCATTTTTCAAGGACAATTATCTATCGACAAAATATCAATATCAACAATAACTTTAACCTAAATTAATTGGGATTGATAATAAATAAATCCAATGATAAATCGTAAATGAGACAAAGAAAATGAAGAAAAATGAAAATAAGATAAAAGAAAGAACAAAAAAGAATAAAAGAAAGAGAAAAATAACTAAAACAATTTATAATTTATATTTTTATAGAAAAATAGAAAGAATTTAATTTTAACAAGGTTAAAAAAATGGCATCATTGTTTCTTTCTCCAGATAAAATGCATGACCCTTATGTCTTCTACGTTCATGCCACATTACTTCAGTGGACTTTTTCTAATGCTCACAAAGTGAAATAACAAATAAAAATTATTTAGATGATAATAAAGAAGTAGCAATTTTTATTTACTTTTTCATTGTGCTTTTTCTTACGCCCACAGAATGAAGTAGGAAATAAGAATTGTTGCTTTTTTTATCATCAAAGTAGTAATTCTTATTTGCTAATTCATTTATTATAAATATGTATTATTCAATTTGGCAAAAATATTTTAATAAATATAAATTGAATTTTAAAAATACTTAATAGAGACATAAAAAATATTAACTTTTATATCTACACCAAATTAAATAACACATAAATTAATTGCCATGACAATAAATAATAACAATGGAGACCGTTAGTTTAAGGGGAACATATGAGATGAAGTAAAGTGATTGAACTTGAAGCAAATAATTTTGGGTAATGTATTTATTATATATAAAAAAAAAAAAGCTAACACACAAAACTTTTAAAACATAAAATAAAATGACTAAAATAAATATGTTAAATATACATGTAATTATACAAACACATAATATATATAAATATTAACATTTAAAAATGAAATAATAAATAAGAATTTTTATTTCTTTGTTAACGTTAAAGTAACAATTTTTATATGCTACTTTATTTCGTGGGCGTCAGTAAATATACAATGAAGTAGTAAATAATAATTTTTACTTCTTGTTGTTAACGTTGAAGAACCAAATTTTATTTGCTACTTCACTTTTTATGTAACATCCTAAATAATTTTATTTACTTATTTAATTACTTAAATTATTTTATTATTTATTTTATTTTATTTAATCCTTTATCTTAAAATAAAGTTAGAAACAAAAGAAATTAATACAGCAGAAACCAGATACATACATCATATTTCATTACAAAATACTTCTCATATTTTTCATACTAGCTTTAGTTTACATTCCTATCCTCATAGTACTACAAAATTCTTATTTATTTACAAAGTTTTCATCCCTTCATTTAAACATTTTCTCCATTGCTATCCTCTTCATTGAGTACGATGATGGGATCCGTGGCAAGATTTGGATATACCGGAGCCATCTGAAGAAAGGGATCGTAGGGATTAAATGCTTCATTAAAGACTGAGACAGGAAAATGGACACCAAAATATATATGAGCACGTAGAACTGGCTGCATGGTTATTACATAACAGTGCATGGCTTCATCAAAATACCATGATATGTCCAATGTATCAAGGAACAGTATGATTGACGCCATCTAAGATAAAACATTAAACATTAAATAAATCTAATGAGAAATAAATTTCTCAGTAGGCAAATCTAAATCACCAAACATGTTAGCAGGTTAGTAAAATAAAACAAAATTAATCAACAATTTAACAGATTAATAAATAAATCAATATATCTGCATAGAATGAATGAATGTATGCATGGAATGAAATGCAATGGTCACAGGTGCACATGGCCTCTACATGTGTACATCATGTAGGAATGTCGCGGCCGTCTTACGCTAATCATGCATGAATTTTCCATGTATTAGCACCTGATCTCTCATCATAGCCGTAATGGTTGAGACATGGAATCTGGCAGGGGCAAGGTGAGTAGAACCCGGTTTTGCTTGTGTAGTGCTTGCAATGTTTTATTAATAGTAAGAATGGAATTTGTTCTGTATGATTTGTAGAACACAAATGTGTAGCACAAAGTGCTATATGATTGCTGTTTGATCACTTTAACTCTGTAAATCCAAGGATATCAATAGGGGATGATATCTTGAAGCAGGAGATCACTGAGATACACGAAATTGGGAGTGGGGTGTGTGCTCAGTGTAATTGAAAGAGAGAGCTAGAGTGAATGTGTACCT
>PYAF01001934.1:416563-431828 GCA_007407185.1 Glycine tomentella
TACAACAGAACAGAAACCCACCGCGAACCCGTTTCAAAGTTCCAAGTCAAGAGTTTTGGATCCAAATAAGATTATTCTTTCTCTATAGTGATGGTTGGGAGAAATTGAATAGTCAGAGAAAGAGAGGCGTTGGAAGAAAGAATCAGGTTTTTGAGTGGTGAGGTCAAAGAAGGTTCAAAAGCCGACAAGGATTGCTGCAGTTTGTTTTGATTAGATTTTTAATTTTCTTTTTTAAAAATTGTTACTTTTTCTATTCGATGCACCTTCACCGATCGTTCATTTTAATCGCACGGCTTAAAATTATCTTCGCACACCGAGATCTGTGAAGGTCACGGTAGCTAGCTAGACCCGTCTTCTTAACTAATATTCTTATGATACTTATTAACATTTATCTTTGAATAATATGTAGAATTAATTTTACTCTACAAAATAATGGTGATATATTAAAAAGGCAAAAATAAGTATTTGTGGCTTTAACTTTGAAAAAAAAAATTTCCTCGATATTCCAAACATACAAATTATCAATTTAACTTAAAAACAATCTTAAAAATATTTTTATCTTTCATACTTCATTCTCATCCTCATTTATCCTCTTTTTACAAATCAAACACATGTATTTTTTATAAAAGAAAATCTAATTCAGTTGATTAAAATTTTAAATGTATATAAATTATTATAAATTTCTTGAATGATAGTGTCAATTAATATGGATAAAAAACACTTCTATTCTCATTATACTTCTCACAAATTTTCATTTACATTTTTTTCTCTCACTTATATCTTTTCTTCGTACCAAAAAAACATCAATAAAGTTCTATAATACTACTTCTTCTTGCAAAACTTAATATGATAAATAAATACCTGGTCGATGAATTCAATTTTTGCTTTCGGTAAAGTTGTTAAGCTGCATTCAAAATGTTCCTAGATACATCATTATCAATTCTGTCCAGTGTCCACATCTTTATTTGGATAAGTTTAAGTAGCCAGTTAGCCTAACTACAAGTTTCCCCAAATACGAAACATTACCAATTAAGTTCAGTATTTCAAGATTAACTATACTCAAATTTATAATCTGTAACTTATCCAATTTGATAGCACACATTAAATTTGTGAGAAATAATAAACTTGTGGTGATATCTTATGGTTGAATCGAATCCAACACTTTTAATTAACTCTACTTTGATACAAATTGTGACTAAAATCAATTTAAACTCATTTTAATTAAATTTATCAGTTCAAAAATAGTCCCGTAAGTGAAGATTAAATTTATTTTATTGAAAACACATAAGCAAACATTGACCAGATTGCTTACTACTAATGATACTTCTTAAAACGTGGGTGACGTGGGTGTAGACCTGACTCAACCTCAAAAATTAGCATTGCCTCTAGTCAATGTGGAACTTAAATTATTCCTAATAATGCCCCCTACCTCTCTTCAAACTCCAAAGAACACAAATGCCAGTTTCTTTATGATCTAATAAAACGTTCAAGTGATTAACCCTTTGTTGAAAAATCAGAAATAAATATTAAAGAGATTTAAAATAACTATATAATTAAATTAGACATTATACCTTAACTTAAAATCTTAAAATTCAGATTTATAAATCTTTTTCAAAATATAAAACTTTGTTTCACACTTTACTCGAATAGCCTCTCCTCATCTCATTAACTAGTAAAGCAACAATGCGATAAAACCTCGGTAAATATATCCTGTCCTGGCACTTGCTTTTTCTATTCTTGAAACCTTTTCTATTTTTATATTTTCAACACCTTAAACCTCGGTAAAAAAGTAGTTGGATTTATCGGAAGTAAAAGAAACAAAAGAAAGACTGAAATCACGTGTCAGGCGCGGTACTACACTCGATTATCAAAATAAAAAGAATCAAATTCTCGAGAAAGGAGCCAATATTGAGGTGTATTGGTTCGTTTCTTTTCACACTGGAAAATCATAGTCTTCCCCACCAGCCACTACTACTAATAGCAACGGCAAGCAGCAACAGAATTTTTTCATCAAAAATATTAGTTTGATTAGAAATATCAGTTTCCTAATGTAATTCCACAAACTATCATTTCTTCTCCAATCATTGAGTAATATCTCCGAAAATAAACATTATTAATTTTACTGTAATTTTTTTCCATAAGATAAGAAGCTGAATGAATCTTTGTCCTTAAACACAACTAAAAATTACATTTTTTGTTCTTTTTCAAGCAAATTAAACGAAACACAAGCGTCTAAGCCAAAGAAAATAAGAAAATACAAAGACATTCCAACAAAGACACACGAGTACTTTTCTTTTTTTTATTTTCACCAACTTTCCTTTCTTTCAGTCTCGACGCAGGATCTTATTAGAAAGAAAAGAGAGTCGAGTCACTAAACAATGACCCAAACCTTAACACAAAAGCTTTGTAGTTGGCCCATAATATTAATTAATGGCAAAAGATAACCTTAAGCTCGCGCGGGGAGGAACACTGGTGCATGAGCGAGGGGGTGTCATGAGCAAAAGTGAACGTGGCAGGGCATGCGTGCTTGAAGAAGGAGGAGTAGATAGACCCCTTGCACGTGTTAGGGTTGTTGAAGTGGTCCCTACAGCAGAGCTCGTCTGTGTGAAAAGCCTCGCACCCACTCTTGCAAGCAACAACGGGTCCATGAACCGCAGGCACACGGTGCTGCAGCACGTGTGGACACGTGGCAAGAAGATCGTCGCGGCAACCCACGACAGGGCACACGCCTTTGCCCTCGTGCGGGGTCACAGTCATGGGGACGTTAAAACCGTCAACGAGGCTGACGCCGTAGGAGGCGTAGTCGTTGCTTCCGTGGTGGACTTCGAACTGGGCGAGGGTAGCGGGGGCGGCTCCGCCGGCTCCGTTGCACTGGAGGCGGCCGCCGCAGTCGCCGCTGGCGCATGAGAAGGCGGTGCCAGAGTAAGCGCAGCCGGTGCGGGCCCAGACGCGGCCGGACCATTGGGCGTCCGGGACGGGGATGGATTGGTGGGTGAGGGAGCGGAGGGTGAGGCCGCCGGCGAGGACGGGATGGCCGGCGTTGGGCTGGATGGCGGGCCACACGGTGTAGTTGCAGTTGTTGACGAGGGTTAGAATAAGAGCACCGGTGGGTGAGCAAAAGGTGGCGACAGCGAGGATGAGGAGTGAGCATAGGAACAATGAGCTAGCCATGGCTGGGGAAAAGAAATAATGAAATGAAACTATGTTGTTGCAGAGAGGGTTTTATTTTGGGTTTATTTATAGGCAGTGTTTATGTAAGAAGAACGAAGTTGCCAAAGTGAGAAGGGCGAGTTATGTTACTACCGACTGTTTTATTTTTTCAAGGGATGCTATCAATACTTTTTCTTTAGTATTCTTTTATGTTACGTAAAATTTATTACAAATTATAAATTTTGAAGAATTTTATTTTTAAATCTAGAAAGAGTCTTTAAATAAATTTGTAAATTTTACTAAAATTTATTGTGTCCAATTAAGTCAATACTACATAAATAAATGTTAGGAAATGTTTAGTAGGGTGGAGAAAAATAAAATGAAATAAAATTAAAAAATATTTAAATTAAATTACTGTATGAATATGAAATGTGAGATTCACAGTAATTTTATTTTAAAAAAAATTCGAGATGATTTGGTTGTGGTCAAATTAAGGAGAGAGAAAAAAATATAAAGAAGAGAGGAGGAATGTTCATGAAGTGGTGATTTGGTTGATAAGAGATGTGCAACCTGTCCTTTAGGTTATGTTTGGTTGTAGGACAGAAAATGAAAGAATAGAAAAAAAAATATGTGTGAAGAAATAAGGTAAAAATATAGATGATTTGATTAAAGAAAAAAAAATTAATAGAATTTATGAAAATATTTTTTTATTCTTTCAAAATTAAATTTTTTTTTCAAAATAAGAGAGAACAAAGACAATAAGATAAATATTAAATTTTACACTATTCTCCTCATATGGGTTTGAAAATTTGCAATGGTTTTAAAAAACTCTCTCTCATGCTTAACCAAATCCTCCCTTTCCATCGCATGTACCGAACCATGACTTATGAAGTAGTTCAAATAATGTGACATCAATGAAAATAATAGTAAAAAATCATTTCTTCTTTTTTATTTATATAATAACTTTAATTTAAATATTTTACGTTACTTTTTATTTATTTATCTTTAACTACATTACCTCTATTTCTATTCTTTTCTGTTCTCACTTTCTCTTTCACTCTCTCATTTTTTTTCTTTTCATAACCAAACTTATTCTTTATCTCAGCTCAACCAAATAGTACACCAGTGAAAATGTTTTTATTTTTTTTACCACGTGCCTTTGTGTAGGACGGGATTGTCCTTTTCTATGTACATTTAAGTGGCGCTTTGAAATTTGAATTTGTTATGGTTGTGGTAAGGGGCAAAATTGATACATAGTAGGGGAAGGTTTATTTTTCTGTGACTTTTAGTCGTTTCAACAAATTCTGAAAAGATGGTCAGAAACAAGACTTGTCAAGGGGATTTCTGGTGAAACTAGAAACCTCCGCTTATTAAACAAAGGGCTCGAACCTCCGCTTGAAAATAAAGTTAACAATAATAAAGAAGAGAGAAAATAGAATAATGCAGTTAGTTTGTAGTTAAAAAAAGAGTTTGTTTTTTTGGAAAAAAATACTATTTTAATTTAAATTCCGCTTGAAGTGAAGGATTCCTGAAGTGAGGATGTGGTTGTGCAAAAGGAGACATATAGAAACTCAAAAAGAATCTCTTGTTGGTTTTGTAATTTTTTTATTCTGTATAAAAACATTAACAATAAAAAAATTAATTTGGTTGAACGTGTGAACTAATATTACACTCAAGTGGAGTTTTTGAACGGATCTACTCTACTCTGCACGGGTCTCCGGCCAGAGGCCTCATCCCTAATATTAATATGACAAAGCTTTTGACTATGGATAGTTTTCCCTACGCCCTGTTTGACAGAGGAGAAAGAAATAGAATAACAGGAACTGAAAATATGTTGGAGAAAAATATATAAGATTTGAAGTGAAATTGTGGATGGTTTTGATTTAATCAAAGTAGAAAATAAAGTAAATAAAAATGAAAGTACGAGATCGTTTGGTTTAAAAAGAATTTAGAAAACGAATTATTACTAAAAAAAATACTATTTTATCCTCTAAATATATATAGTCGTTATTTTTCATTATTTTAGTATAATCAATTATATAGTTTTTTTTTTCTGACTAATCGTTATATAGCTCCATATCATCAATTACTACTATAGTGAAATACTTTTTTAAAGTCTTAAGTCACATGAGAATATGTGTGTCTTTTAAATCACTACATCAAATAGTATTTTCATTCTATTGTGTCGTTACAATACGTGTTCTGTTGGTAAATAAATTATTATTCATTCACAAGTAAATGCAACAATGAAATGGAATCCTATTTTACTGTGTTAATTTTATAAGTTGTTGAGAAATGTTTATGTTTGAGAATAAAAAATATTGAATTCTTTTTTTTTTGTAAAAAACGGAATTGTAGTATTTAACATAAATATTGTAGTATAATCAAACATTGCAAACGTTTGCTGCTTAGGAATGAAACCTACCATCCGGGCTTTTTTAAGGAGATAAAACATGGTGTAGGTCATGCTTGTATCCAATATTTTTATCTTCAATCTTATATATGATATTTTATAATCTATTGAAAAAATATCTAAGATTTTAATTTAAAATTTACCAGTATTGTAATGAAATGGTATAAGCTTATCTTGGGAAAAAGAAAATAATCAATATTGTAGTTTTTTAAAATTATGACTATGATTACCTTTGAGAAAAAAGTTGACCGACAAGGACATCGTAAATAGAGCTTCTTATCCTCTTGCAATTTAGCACAAACGTTTTTGCCGTGACCAACTCACCAAATTACGACCAGTTCCATGTGCATTTGTTTTTCTATCTCAACAAATTTAACCCAATGTTTGGTCGCAAAATAAATAACTAATAACTATTCTAAAATTTGAAAAGAAGAAACGTTGTACGAACTGGGGACGAATTGGTTTGGCTTGGTCACATTTTATTGGATAAAATACTACTAAGAAATATATATGGAAGTAGGAAATGGAACATAAAGAAGGTTCGAAAACCATATTTGTCATGCTTTTTTTAACAAATAAACATTTTCTTTTTTATTATCTATTCAGATCATATGTTGGTACATTTTAATATTTTTTTTGGTACATAGATCAAATTATTTGAGATAATGAAACGTTTGAAAAAAATTCTAGGAAATAAATATACAACTAACTTTTTGTGATTTATTTTTTATTGAATTTATTATAACTTTATAACATCCAGCAATCATAGTTAATTATAAATTTTAACTTATACAAAAAGAAATTATAAATTTATAACTCTGATCTAAATTTGCCAAAACAATTAGGTTGAAAAACAAAATTTTGTTTACCCTAAACGTGCAATCAAATATCCTATGTATGGTATGTAAATATTTATCCTTTATTAATTAAATTTTATTCATTAAATGCATTATCACCTCTCTATAATGATATACTTTTTTTTAATTGTTTTATTTCTTCAATTTTTTCAGATTCTAATTTATAAGTCTTTTAAAAGTTTTTTTTAACAAATTTTCGTCCCATTAATTTTTCATCAGCATTTATTTTAGTCTCTCAATTTTGAGTCTTTCATTTATTTTTGTTTTCCAAGATTAATCCTTATTTTATCTACCTTTAGTCACTCGTCTTTATATATGTTGAACAATAAAAATAAATGAATGATTAAAAATAGAAAAGAATTGAGAAACTTTGTATTACTAACACAACGCCTTAACTAACTTAAATAATATGTCAATTATCATCAAATTTCTAATGTATATTTTAATATATATATATATATATATATATAAATTTATATAATAAATTTTATAATAATTAATTTTTATCTAAAAATATTTTTTTCATATATAAATTTTAAATAAAAAATCATAGATTTAAATTAAAGTTTAAATACGATGTTAAAATCATAGATTTAAATAATATTTTAAATAAAATCACTGCACAACACAATACATGTTAAAAAGTTTGAAATCTGAATTAATTAAAATAAAAATAAAAAATAATTTAATTTTTAGCAACTGTTTTTTTCTCTATTTTAATATATCTCTTTAATAAAAATTTCATTATTATTTTCCTTTTCAATTTGATCCGAATATACCATTAGATTACTTCTAACAATGATACCCTTGAATAAGAAAATCATTCTCATTTTTCTCCAGCTTTCCAAACAGGGACAAGAATTCGTCTAGTTACGTAACAGGAGTAATTCTATAATAGTCATGGATACTTAGAGTATCTCTAATGGATTGTGTTATGTGGGTTTTTAAGGGTGAGAAACTATTTTTTAAAAAAACTATCATTGGATAGTATATATGTGGCATGAGAATTTTTTCAAAAAAATTTGGATTTTTAATATAAAAAACTCTTTCTATATTTTCTTATTTTTTAAAACTTCATTAACTATGTAAATTTTTTGGAGTTTCTTGTGGTTTATTGCATTAGAGTAAAATTTTGTATAAATTTCTTATAAATGACATAACATTGTGGAGATTGCAAAAAGTATTGCGAAGATCACAAAAAGATGAGTAAAAGACTTTAAAAAACTTATATAAACACTCTCCATTAAAGATGCTATAAGTATTCTCCATCTTGTTTTTTAGGAATTTAAGTATTATCATTGAATTTGAAAAATAAAATGAATAAATTGTATTTTAAGAATAAAATATATTTTGTCCATTAAATTTGAATTACTTTAGTTTTTGTCTCCTTAAATTTAAATGTACTTTTTAAATTCCTTAATTTTTATTTTTTTTAATTTCTCTTAACTTATTTTTGACAGTTTGAATGCATAAATTATGATATATTTTTTATTGTAAGAGATTAAAAAATATATTATTAAAAATCTATGAACAAATAAAAATAAATTTAAATTTAAAAGATAAAAAACTAAATTAATTTAAATTCAAAAAATAAAAAACATATTTAAATCTTTATTTTATTCACCTCCATGTCCAATGATTAACGATGATGCATGTATTGTACCAGTGTACCTTATCTTAAAGGGTATATATCTGTTCTTAAAAAGATATATCACTTAAGGATAAAACATAGATGCAATTATACATGCTTTTGACATTTTTATTTAATAATAATTAAAATTTTATTTCATTAATAAATGTTTATGCTAAAAGTTATTATAAATTATCAAAAATAAATTTCTAATTCTAGAATAACATTAAAAATACTTTAAAATTTACATCTAAGTTTTGTTCAATATAAAATCTGTCATGCAATACACAGTTCAGTGTTGTATAAAAATATAAATGTAATTAAGAGGTAAAAAAATCATTTAACATTATTTTCCTAGCAACGAACTCATATACATAGATTAAAAGTCTTCTTGGCACATGGAAGTCAAATTGCGTGTCCCGTAACCATAAAATGGTGAAGTGGTGGTGCAAGTGTCTAGAGTATGAAAATATTAATTGTCTATTAAGCTCTAAGAGCCAATATTAAATACTCGTGAATAAGAAAGGACTTATGTTGAAGGAGAGAATTAACCATGCTTCTTTGTTTGTGAGAGGATTGTTGGGGTACAACTAAAGTCCTACAATAGATAAACAAGGGGTGGAACATGAGTTTAAAAGCATAAATATGTCTCCATTGATATGAGGCCTTTTGGAGGAAGCAAAATCATGAGGGTTTATACCCAAAGTGGACAATATCATACCAAATGCAATTCCACGTGGAAGAAACACACATAGTATCATGTATAATTTTGATGAAAAATATAATATTGTATGAAGATGAGGTTCAAGATTAAGTTTAAAAAACCGTAAATACATGGTGAAAATAAGAATTTAAATAATAACAGATATAAGGGGTTCAAAAATAGGATTTAAAGAATCTTTTGGTAATACAAAAATAAAAATGCAGAAGAGGGATGCATTTAGAAAAACTGGGGTGTAAATAGCAAAAACTACTTAGACCTTGCTTGGGCTTCTCATGATATCTTTAACTTTGCAGACCAAGTTATTAATTACAGTATTATTTTGTTTTTGCATTGGCATGAACTCTTGATGATTAAGTGTGTCTTTGGATAATTGGTAAAATTAATTTTGAATTAATTTATTATGTGGAATTTATTTTAGATAAGAGTTGATCTTGAAGTGGTGTGATGGTGGCTTAACGGGAGGATGAGGGTTTTGTTTATCCTTTATCATCATCATGGTCATTGAAATCGAACCCGATACAATGTTTAGGTGGGTTTTAACAAGAATTTGGTTAAGAGGATTATATTGTGGATCTGGTTATATTATACTTCCTCCATTGATATAAATGTTATAAAATCTGGTCTGGTGATTGATTCGGTCTAGGTAGTGGGTCATTGGATTAGTGGTCCAATTGGTAGGTCAGTAATTGCCTCGATTTGACCTGGTCTACATTAATAAATTCAAAATTATATTATACATACATATATAACTAACATTATTTGATTAAGAAAAATTCATCCATAATTCCGTACTCAAAAATTCAAAATAATAATTTAAGTATTAAAGTTGATAACACAAGAAAAGTGTATTAATAAAAAAAAATGTATATAACAACTACCTAAATCAAAACAGCAAAATGGAAACTACATAAAACAATAAATGGGTACAAAAAGTAAAATTGTGGATTTGGCCCAAATAAGGAAAAACCCTACCCACTATATATACATACACACACACACACACACACACACATATATATATATATATATATATATATATTATTTTATGCCTTCTTCCTCTGCTACACCTTCTTCCTAGTTGATGTTGCACCTTTGTTCTTGCTGCGACTGCACCTTCCTTCCTTCTTGTTGCAAGGCGCAAGGAGACGACGACAACGCCATTTTGCAGTTTTTGAGCCTTTTTTTTCCTGTCAAAACCTAGTTCGGGTCCCAAAAACAGGCTAGATTGCCGAGTCTTCTAAAGGCTGCTCGATTTTCTTCGGGCCACATGCACGGTCGGGTTCATTTACCAACTCGGCCCGGGTGAAGCCATGTTTCCTAGTCCAATCGGCCAGTTTGGACCGGTTTTCACAACTGTGATTGATACTGTCTTTAATAAAATTTAATTTGGCGTTAAAAAAAATTACGCATAATATTTTTTATTCAATGCAAAAATTATTGCTCCTCTATCTCTAATTATAAGATTATTTTTAAAGTTTTGATTGTCTCCTTTTAAGGGATTATTTTCTGATTTCTAGATGTATTAATTATTTTTTCTCTCCATACACTTAATTATTCTCTATCCAAACATTAATGAGAAATAAGTAAGCAGAGTTTTAAAATTCGGACCAACCTTATAATACCCCGTATGCATCTGGTGTATTAACAATTACTTAATTAGATTTAACGCGGTAATTAATTTATAAACCAAAGATGTAAAACAACGGAAGCATTTTCCTTTCAAAATCATATTTCTTGATTCATTATGTATGATACATATCCACAAAGCATAAACGAATGCCACAAAAGTACAACTAGCCCTTTTCGATCCAGACAACCAATTAACATAAAGGACGACAGATGCATCAATAATATCTATACAGATATATCAGGAGAATAAATCACATGTCTCAATATGGTATAACATATATACATCATCTCAACCACCACTGTAGCGATACAAAAGAATAGGCATCCATTGCCATGATCTCACAGATCACATCCTCACACGAGGGCATACAAAACATATAGTGTCCATATACATAATAGAAACCACAACATGTGTACACTCATCTTCCCTCACATGGGTACAAAATACATCAAAACCAAAAAAAAGGAGCCACGAAGCTTTCATCACACTACCAAGCAGCTACACAGGATATGTCTCTACTGGGGTCTCCCACCCTGAGACCTATCATCTCTACCAGATGAGTCACTTGCAAAATATAATCCCCACACAGGGTGAGATACAATCTCAGTAAGCTCAGGGCTCTGGAGGCTTCTCCTCCCCCCTGGCTCACTTCCATGATACACAACATCAAAGGCATCACAATCATTAGGCCTCCCAGCCCTTACAACAATAGATAATCATCATCTATCTCTAATGTATATCTGCGGTACTACGCCCGTCACACGATGCATCATCATCAGCATCTGGGACTCTGAGTCCCCAGTGTGAGACCGGAACTCACACTCGTGCCATCCCATTGGGAGCTACCCCTTTACACATGGATGCATGTATATGGCACCCTCGAGAATAGGCTTCAACCGTGATGGGACCACCTATCTCTTGGTCTTAAGGGATCATCATCACCCTTTACGTGAGCAAACCAAACTAGGAGGTGCGCTTTACTCTTAGGGAGGTCTATATCTATCTAATTGACCAGAAGATCTATTCAACAGATAACCATCCACACAAAGCATATAATCATGCATACATATTATCATGAGAAAACTATAACAATCAATTCAATGCACATGCATCATGTATGCAACCATCACTCCCTCGGAGTATGGTGAAACATAGGTAGTGGGAAACATTCCCCAAGACCGAAGAACTTACCTGGCAAAGCAGTGCTCTGTAGTTCAACCCCAGAACGGTGGTCTACGCCACTGACACCCTCGGTGTTACGCCCTATACAAAGGTACACAGGCAAAAAATCAATAATCAACCTAACCTTACAAGGCATAAGTACATAACAATGGTTCTCAACCGCTAAAATGAAAAGAAACATCATTCCTTTCCATTTAAACCTCTTAGTCCTCTATCTTAAGGTTATCAGAACTAATCACCTTATAATCAACTCACAGACTCTCAGCGGGTCTATCTCGGCTTAACCAAGGCACTAGAGTCTCCCAAGACTCGATATAAGTCAATTCAAATAGCTCAAAGCTCCATACAGGCCAAAACTCAAGGATTAACAATATGGCTAAAATGGTTACTCAACACAATTTCACCGTTTATATAGCCCCCTGAGCATATATTATACAAGCATCAAGGCTCATGCATGTCCTACAATCACCAATTTAACCAACATTCTTCCTACATATGCATTTCTCAGAGCCAAAAACCAAAGTCCATGAAATCAATATTTCAAAGCTAATCCTTCATCACAACAACCTTCTAAGCATATTTTTTTAAAGGACCCAAACCTAATTCTAGCTCTAACTCAAATGGGTCACTATTCATCCCAAGAACAATTTCACAAATCAAACGGTAAAACTTGAGTTTCTTACCTCTAAACAGACAAGGAATGCTAGAGGATCACTTCTCCAAGCGTGGGTGTTCACAAATCGTTTCCTTTCCCCGCCAAACTCAAGTTTTGGGAAGTTCCCTAGAGAATGGAATCTCTCCGTTTGTAGGTTTTTAGGGAAAAATGATGAAGAATTCTAGCTCATAGGGTGATTCCCTACAAGTTTCATGTTGAAAGGGAAGTGTTTTGATGAAGATTGGAGGAGATATGGAGCTTTCCAAGCTCTTTAATGGTGGAGACGGGGTGGGGAGGAAGAAGATGGCTGTTTTGCCCCCCAAAAACGCGTAAATGGCCTTTTATTATAGTGGCCTAGATCATGCCCTGGTGCTGATCGCGCTAAATTCCAGAGAAAATATGCTTTATGGAGCACTTCTGGCGCTAACCGCGCCACTTTGGCGCTATCCGCGCTAGAATCCAGAGAAAACATGTTTTCTGGGGCACTTCTGACACTATCCGCGTCAGGACCATTTCCGTCGCTATTTACATCACTATTTTATTTATTTATTTTTTTAGGGCCAAGGGTTATTATAAACCTGGCTTGTCGGATTGTGACCCAGTGGTTAGATCGGGTCGAGTCATAAGTTTGATCAGCTACGCTATTGATCCGGAGCGACCCGGATTGATCCGGTCGGATTTGTGGTCGAACCAGTGACCCAGTGACCCGGTGACCCGGGCTAGGTCACTTATATTTTTTTTCTTCTTTTTGTTTTATTTTAGTTTTTTTTGTGATTTTAAGTTAAATTGATCTTTTCATTCATTGTTGAATATTTTTTGTGACCGCAATTGCATTTTTTGTTGAGTTAAAATTGATTTAGAAGTAACCACAATTGTGATTGAGTTGTAGGTGAAATTGTGATCCCAAATCATTTTTTAAAACTGTGGTTTGAAACTTTGGATTGATTTTTTATATTTTATAATCTACATTGATGTGATATGGTTATGTTTTATTTTAGTGTGAATATATATTGTCATTGATGCCTTTGATGTTAAATGTTAGAGATAATAGTCATTTTTAACTTGTGTTCTTTATATTTTATTTGTGTTTTTAAGACTATTGAATTTCAATGCATCAGAAGAAAGATTTTCAGATAGATATAAATTTTTTATATTTTTTTTACAGACCGGGTCAATTAGTGACCCAACGATTTGATCACTAACCTAGTGACCCAATACTATGACAAGGTCAATCATCAGATCGATTTTTGAAACTGCAAGTAAGTGAATAGAAAGAGAATAAAAAGATAATTTTGAAATGATAATATAAATAATCGACAAATTTAATGCGATTATTACTTTTTTTAAGAACTTAAATTAGTTGAAAGAATCTTATAATTAAAGACAGAAGAAATAAAATTTTATTCTACTCTAAATGAATTTATCAAGGGTTACTTAAATTGGTTAAATAAGAATTATGAGTGTTATAAATTCTGTTATTCAGCTTCACTCTTATGAATAAAAAATTTCAAATTAATTTTGGTTTCATTTTAATTTTTTTAACATAAAATTAAACATATAAAAATTTAACAAAATTTAGCTAGAATAATTCTTTAGAATAAAATAAAATAAATTATGCACTCAAAGTTAATATTTTAATATGAAACAAAACATGCACTCATTTTAACAAAAGGAAAGAGAGTAACAATGACCTCCATCCCCACCGTTTCAGCGTTACCAATCCCCGATCAATGCGCTTGGTCAAAACGAGTCATAATTTAATAAGCCCCACTTCTGTCTACAGTCATTAGACTACTTTTAATGCTAAATCTTAAGTTTATGTAAAATAACCTTTAAGATAGTGAATAAGTTATTTTAGAAATTTTTTTAACACTTACACATTATTTAATTTTCTTTTTAAATTTCAAAATGAAATTTACTATTAAAAAAAATATGAAAGAGATCTTGAGAAATCTTAAATCTTATATAATATTATGGGTTTTATCAAAAAGCGATCTAAGATTTCAATTTAGAATATACAGTTAAGAATGTTCTAAATTTATTTATAGATAACCAAATGATTAGGGAATTTCTTACATAATTTATTAAACAACAAATTATTGAGACATAATTGATTACGGTAGTTAATTATTCATCAAAAATTGTTGGTATAATATTACTAACTTAAGTCCTTAAGTTCGTGCAAATATTTATATTTTCTATTGAATAAATCAGACCAATATATCCGAGAAACCAGATCCATGGGTTGGTTTAACTTAAGCAGATCATCGTCCTAATTTTACGGGCAACACATTTGTTCGTTTAGATCGCTGCCACAACATTTTTGGCACATTTTGCATTAGTGTGGTTCGGTGATTGATTTGATTAAATTCTAATTGAAGCAATCATAACAACACTTGACTTTGTAACTAAAGATTTTCATCATGTCTCACATAAGTCAGGCTGTCTATCACGCTAGCTATAGCGCCTAGTCAACTTCTTTAAATAAACGTATAAATGGAATAAGAGAGCAGCCTATCAGCATAAGTCAATTTAATTTAGGCCAAGTTCAGTGAACAAGAAGGTGTATTTGCAAACCGAATACACACACGGTTGGAAATAAGGGGTAAAATACTGGGAGAAATAATATCACTTATTGGAAATACGAAGTGAGAGTAGAATAACTGAAATTTATTAAGTTAGTTTATCTGTTATATACCTATATAAAGCTTATTCATGTATGCTGATAATACACTCAATAATATTCTTTCTTTTCATCTTCTCCTACACCTACGTTTTCTTTTCTGTTTTTCCTTTGGGATTGATACCTTTCATGGTATTAGAGTCCAGCAACGATCCATGGATTCCATTCTTGATTCTCCTCAGTCTGAGACCAGCAACACCAGCACACCTGCAACAAAACTCATCATGAAATCTTTTTCAAATCCTATTGCAGATAAACTAGATGAAGAAAGCTTTCTGCCATGGCAACAACTTGCTTTAGCTTCCATCTATGGTCACAATCTTCAAGATCATCTTGACAAA
>PYAF01001934.1:443231-469848 GCA_007407185.1 Glycine tomentella
TTTTTTTTTTTTTTTTTTTTTTGAAATGCTTAAATTTAAGTTGAACATCTTATATAAATAATTGTATCTTAAAAGAGGATCCACCAAAAGTCAATAAAAAATTCAAGTAAACTTCTAGCACTTAAAATGCCCTTAGTGTCACAATATCATTTAAATTTAATATTAATTATGATAAAAAATTAATAACTAAATTAAATTAATACACTTGGTAATGTTATACAAAATCATCAAAAGATCAAAATGGACGAAAAATAAATAAATACATTAATCTCTTTTATCCACAATATTGGATTGCTATATAAGTATTTGGATTTCCCCGTACTTATTGGAAAGAGCCAACAAATATGACTTTAATTTCATCACTTGGAAATTCCAAACCCTAGTGGTCTCATGGAAACACCATTTCATTATTATATAATTATATCTTCTTCTTTTTTTGCTGCATATTATATAATTATATCTAATGTCATGATATGGTGCTTTACAAATGCATCATCTATTACCTTATTTTAGATTAAAAAATATTTTAGAATCATTTTTACCATATGCTAGTGATCTTACAGAGTTAGACGATGCCAAAATGGGGGTCAAAATGAAGGCCCTAGTTTGATCGGTCACAGTGTAGGCTTGCAGCTGGTCGTTGTTCAACATAATTTTTCTTGCGGTATATGGTCCTCAAGTATACCGAATTAATTTAAATTAAATTTTATCCATAAAAATATTGGTAAACTCTTCATATTCTTTTTAAATTTGTTGTTGTGAGGTTTACCTTTTTTAGTTTCTCAATTTTTTTTTAATTCCTCAAATTTTAAAAATATTTTTTAATTCTATCGTCAATACAACATTAATTATTTATCTAATTTTAAAATATCATTTTTTGACAACTTAAAACTGTAAAAAAAATAATAAAGAAAACAAATAATAAAAACGTGAATTGAAATCCCTAAATTCCAAATAAACCATGCCAACAATAATCAATCCTCCGCTTTCCTAATCAATCCCATTTGTTGAATCCTGGGGGTGTATCTTTTCCAAATTTTTGAACCAAGATGAATATCTCACCCATCTTGTCATGATTGTTCCTCTGCACTAAGGCCATCACATTGTGTCCCTCACCTCCACCACCCACAACTAATTCACCCTTGACTCCCCCGCCCCCCCACCCACACTCATAACCTATGATTGGCCAGCTTTAAAACAATCAAAGGCTCACTGATTTCCTAGTTTCGAAACAAACACATTGCAAGGCAAAAACATAATGTTAACTCCATGGTCAAGTCTTGGCGAAATCATTTTTAGGTCATCTACTTTGTAAGCACCACATAAGAAACAATTCAATAATCTTTAAACACACAATACACACATCTAATTTCTCATCCCAAACCCTAATAGTCATTTTTTATTCCAATTCCAACAAGATCCCAATGAGCATAGAAGAGCCCTGAAATTAAAGTTTTTCTTTCTTTCTATTAGATCCAAATTTCTTCATGGCACATCAAAGAACCAAGTTGTTGTTCCTTTTGTGCGTTATTTGTCATTCTTTCAACACCATTGTTGGGTACTCTTTCTTTCACTCACTTCTTTATACCACTAATCACACTAGATGTGTTTTGCATTAGTGCACTTCTGCAGTGCTTATATGTGTATTTTCATTTTGGCTATCTTCTGTAAAATATTTTAGTTAATTTTTAATTTTTTTATTAGTTGAAAAATTTATTTAATTGTTAGGTAAATAAGTTTTTTAGTAATTATTAGTGTTTTTTGAAACACTCTTGAAGTAACATTTTTTTAAATATTAACTTCTAATTTTTTATATTTTCTTTCATATTTATTCTTGATGTATTTATTCATTTTCTTGTTGCATTTTAAAAATAAAAAATGATATTATTTTTTTGTTATTTTATACTTTTCAAGTACTTTAATAACTAATTTTATCAAATATTTATAATTTAATAAGTTATTTTTTAACTTCTAATTATCAGCTACTTAGAGTATTTTTAGTGTATTTTCTAATAAAGGAGCTGAAAAGATCTCTAATATAAAGAATGAATTTTTGTAGAAGATCCCTTTAGATATGCATATTGTTAAAAAAATTCTTTCTTTTTCTTTCTCCCTAAGATCTCAAAATGAGATTTACTATTAAAGAAAAAAATGAAAAAAATCTGAAAAATCTTTAATCCTATGTGATAATGTGGAGTCTATTGAAATGTAATCTAAAATCTCAATTTTGAGACCTATATTCTAACTAATTTTTAACTAGCTTTGTGCAAGATAACTTTTTTTTTTAAGATGTTGCAAAAGAGCTATTTATTACAGTATACTTAAAGTGTTGAAGGGTGCATCAAATAAGCAAATAAAGAGGGCGTATAGGAAGCTTGCATTTACGAGAGACCCAAGTGTCTTCATGGGACATCAAAGAGACAAGTTGTTATTCCTTCTATGTGTTATTTGTTATTCTCTCAACACCATTGTGGGGTACTCTCTCTCTCTCTCTCTATATATATATGTGTGTCGTTTCTTTAAACCACATAACACTCTAAGATATTACGATATACTTTAAATGTCGAAAACTGCATCAAATTTGTAATTTCATTCAAACATGTAGAAATTCAAGAAAATCTTTGTGAAATTAGAGATGAGAGAAACACATTAATTTAAATCAAGAAAAATATGAAAGGATTAGGAAAAATAATTAAAATAAGAATTTTATCTTTATTTGTGAGAAAAAATTAAGCAAATCAAATTTGAGAAAACGAAGAGAATAAGGTAAATAAGTATTTTAATTTATAGTCCTTCATAAAAAAGTATTATAATTTATATAAGTGATATTTATTCAGTATTTTATTTTAAAATATTTAATTACTATTTTGTATGTTAAATATATTTGAAAGAGAAAACAAAAACATATCGGAGGAGAATGAAAAACTGTAAATAAACAAATAGATTAGAACCGAGTAAATTTTGAAAATATAAATTGTTGATTTTTTAGTTGTGTATATTATAAGATAAGACTAGATTATTTCTTATTTAGTATTTGTTTTATATTTTAAAAGATTAAATAAAAATATTAATTAATTATTGATTTTTAAAATATCTTGAACATATAATATATCTCTTTATTTAATATTTTATCTGATAAGATAAGAGTAGATTATTTTTTATTTAGTAGTTTTACACTTTTAAAATATTAAATTAAAAGAGTATTATTATTATTTAATATTAAATTTAAAGCTACTATCTTATATGGTCAGGGTATAATTTAGAGAATGATTGAAATGAAAAAAAAAATCGTAAAAAGTAAAAAAACCAGGGTGATTACTGATTACTGCTATGAGTGAATTTTGAAAAGATAATAAAATCATTCTTTTTGAGCGGCAAGAAACACACCAAAAATAAACTACTAACGCGCTTTACACGGAGTTAATGAAATCCAATTGGCCAGTTGTCTAAAGCGCACGGATGACGTCATTAATTCAACCAATGGCGCAGGAGAATCACAAATACAATCTATCCAATACCAAAAAAAAAAAAAAAAAAAAAAAGACCACCTCACGTCAACGGTTAGAAGTCTTTAGTTTAAGCGCGTGCCACGCCAGCGCGGATTCGTAATTGGAAAATTCTGGAATCACCTAGAGAACGTTGGAGAAACCCCACACAACACTTCGCTTTTTCCCCAAGTCCAATTCCATAAAGAACAAAAATATCTACCGTCCAAAATTACTGATCCAACGGTTCATAGCGCATGGACCGAAGCTTCCAGAATTCAAACACGTTCTTTAAAACACACCCCTTCCCACTCTTCTCCTCAATTCAGTTGAAGATATTGTTGTAAGTTTATTATTCCTAAATTCTCTAAAATTCGAAATTCTAATTTCGTTAGGGGAAAAAGATTGTTTGTGTGACAGACAGTATGGCTGGAAAAGGCGAGGGTCCTGCTATCGGAATCGATTTGGGAACGACGTACTCTTGCGTCGGCGTGTGGCAACACGATCGTGTTGAAATCATAGCCAACGATCAGGGTAACAGAACTACCCCATCCTACGTGGCTTTCACCGACACAGAACGGTTGATCGGCGATGCGGCAAAGAACCAGGTCGCTATGAACCCAACCAACACCGTTTTTGGTAAGTATTACTTTCAGCTCATTCTGTAAATCCTTGATTCTCTGCAATTTTCCGTTGGTCCAGTGAATTTATAACTCTACCCGACGTGATTTATATCAGTACGAGTAGAAAATTCCAATTATCTGTAATCTAACCCTAGCTAGTAATATTCTGTAACGATTCTTTCGTGTTTTTGTTTTAAAAATCAAAACAGAGTAGTGAATGCTTTTGTCTGGAGTGTAGACATTTATTAATTAGGCTGTGATTTTCTTTTCAATTCTTTGTAACTCGTGTTCTATGATTAGTTCAATCGTCTATGGATTTTATTAAGTGGATACTTAATTGAATTACCTGTGCAAAAAAAATCCTTGGTTATGCAGTAGGATTGCCAATCGTTTTTGTTGCATTCAGTTGCTAAACATTTGATTGGTAGGCTGTGTAGCGATGCTAGGTTTTAATAAGTACTTGATTGAATTGGTTTTTGCTTTGGATGATAAATTAATTGAATGGATACTTGCTTAAATAATCTGTGCGAAAGCTTCCTCGATTATGCGATTATATTGTGAATCGTTTGGTGATTGTATTGGTTTGATTTGGCGCATGCAGATGCTAAGCGTTTGATTGGAAGGCGTTTTTCCGATGCATCAGTACAAAGTGACATGAAATTGTGGCCGTTCAAGGTGATTCCTGGCCCTGCTGAGAAACCTATGATTGTGGTGAATTACAAAGGGGAGGAGAAGCAGTTTTCCGCAGAAGAGATATCTTCCATGGTTCTTATGAAGATGAAGGAGATCGCGGAGGCGTATCTAGGATCTACCATAAAGAATGCGGTTGTCACTGTGCCTGCTTACTTCAACGACTCACAACGTCAAGCCACCAAGGATGCTGGTGTCATTTCTGGGCTCAACGTGATGCGAATTATCAACGAGCCTACCGCGGCTGCCATTGCTTATGGGCTCGACAAGAAGGCCACTAGCTCTGGCGAGAAGAATGTTCTCATTTTCGATCTCGGTGGTGGGACTTTTGATGTCTCTCTTCTCACCATTGAGGAGGGTATTTTCGAGGTGAAAGCCACCGCTGGTGATACTCACTTGGGAGGTGAAGATTTTGATAACAGAATGGTGAACCATTTTGTTCAGGAATTTAAGAGGAAGAACAAGAAGGATATTAGTGGAAATGCCAGAGCTCTGAGGAGGTTGAGGACAGCATGTGAGAGGGCAAAGAGGACTCTCTCTTCCACTGCTCAAACCACCATAGAGATTGATTCCTTGTACGAGGGTATTGACTTCTACACAACCATTACCCGTGCCCGTTTTGAAGAGCTTAACATGGATTTATTCAGGAAGTGTATGGAGCCCGTGGAGAAGTGTTTGCGGGATGCAAAGATGGACAAGAGTAACGTCCATGATGTTGTTCTTGTTGGTGGTTCTACTAGGATTCCCAAGGTTCAACAGTTGTTGCAGGACTTCTTTAACGGAAAGGAGCTTTGCAAGAGTATTAACCCAGATGAAGCTGTTGCTTATGGTGCTGCAGTGCAGGCTGCTATTCTCAGTGGCGAGGGTAATGAGAAAGTGCAGGATCTTCTGTTGTTGGATGTTACTCCTCTATCCACTGGTTTGGAGACTGCAGGAGGAGTCATGACTGTGTTGATTCCTAGAAACACAACCATTCCCACCAAAAAGGAGCAGGTGTTCTCAACCTACTCTGACAACCAGCCCGGTGTGTTGATTCAGGTCTATGAAGGTGAAAGAACGAGGACTCGTGACAACAATTTGCTCGGCAAATTTGAGTTATCTGGAATTCCTCCTGCTCCTAGAGGTGTTCCTCAGATCACTGTTTGCTTTGACATTGATGCCAACGGTATATTGAACGTGTCTGCGGAGGACAAAACCACTGGACAGAAGAACAAGATTACAATTACCAACGACAAGGGCAGGCTTTCTAAGGAGGAGATTGAGAAGATGGTGCAGGAAGCCGAGAAATACAAGGCTGAGGACGAGGAGCATAAGAAGAAAGTGGAGGCCAAAAATGCATTGGAGAATTATGCCTACAACATGAGGAACACAATCAAGGATGACAAGATTGCTTCCAAGCTGTCTGCTGATGATAAGAAGAAAATTGAAGATGCGATTGAGCAGGCTATCCAATGGCTCGATGGAAACCAACTTGCTGAGGCTGACGAATTTGAGGACAAGATGAAGGAGTTGGAGAGCATTTGTAATCCCATCATAGCAAAGATGTACCAGGGTGCTGGTGGAGATGCGGGTGGAGCCATGGATGAGGATGCTCCTGCTGCTGGCAGTGGAAGCGGTGCTGGACCCAAAATTGAGGAAGTCGATTAAAAGAACAGTTGTCATGGGTTGTTCTTGATTTTGTCGAAGACCCTTTGAAGTTTAGATATGTCATGTCATTATGTTTTTAATTGCGATTTTATTTTTGTCGTTTTTTTTAATGTACTTTTCCCCGTTACTACTTGAACAATGATATAAGTTTCTGCTCATATGGTCTATTGATTGTTTCGTTTCCATATATGCTCATATGGTCTACTTGTTTATGAAGTACTATGGTTGCTTCTCCCATTTGGAGAGTTGAACGCGCCGTCTCCAAACATTGGTACATTGCAAATTGGAACATGGGTTGCTAGATTGTGAGTCACAATTATAACTTAAAAACGCTAAAACAGTCCTTTCCCCCAGGCCCCCCCAATATACAGACTGAAAAATCAAAAGGAACTTTTTCGGGTCAAGAAAAGATAATCGATTCAAAGTGGGAACTGGGCTAGATCCAGTATGGTTAAACTAATTTAGAATGGGCTTATGGCATTTGACAAAATATCAGATGTCCCTCCCCTACTTAATAAATATACCTCCCTTTTCATTTTTCCGTGAATATCCTTGTTGTTTATTTCCAATTTTACTCGACTTAGACAAGCGCACATACACCATCACCAACAATAAAGCCACCAGGGCTGATGAAATTGAATGCACCCAGTAGTAACCGTTACTTTTTGTTGATTTTTAATTTGAGATTGGAGGTGGAGCAGAGGCATAGGCAGTACCACAACCAGATTCAGATTGTGATTTCCTCTGAGCAACCTGCGGGGATTGACTTTGCGAGGACGTACACTGTGCTTGCACCGCAAACAATCTCTACGCAATTTCAGTGTTTGAAGGATGAAATAACGGAGAAACTACGGTCGCCAATTGGGAGATGAGGATTGTTTTGGAGGTAAAATTGAAGGTTGCAGCTTAGGGGTGAAAATGGGTTAAGCTGTCTATCAGGGGCTCTCGGTCTGATCTATTTAAAGTCTAATTTGGTCTAACTTGTTTATTATAATGGTTAGATTAAGGCTTGTTGACAAGTCTATTTAAATAAAAAGGTCAGATTCAAGCTTAAAAAAAGTCTGTTAGGCTTATTAGGTTGGCCTAATATATATATATATATATATATTAAAACTTAAAAATAATATATTTATTTTTAAATTTTTTTTCTTATTATGAAGGTGGATGATCAATCATTTTAAAAAATCACCTTGAAAATCTCATAAATGATTAAGAGAAACATATCTATAACTTTTATAAGATCATATTTGATAACTTATAAGAAAAACATATATATTATGATATTTTTTATTTTTAATTATTCATTTTTATTTAATCAGACTTTATATACAGGCTTCCAGACTAGGTCAGGCCTTTATGCAGGTCAGGTTCAGGCCTTAATAATTTATTTTTAACAGGTAACAAGTGATAATGATGTGGGCCAGGCTGAGGCTTACCAAAGCTTGGCCTGGCCTGACCTATTTCCACCCCTATTGCAGGCTTAAATATATGGATTATGATCTGCAGCAACAACAATATCACCTACAATATCACCTCGTATGATGATCATTGAATGCGTCCCATATTTTTTTTAAGGCTTAAATATATTTTTTGTTCATCTAATTTAATGAATTTTTTTTATTTTCCTCTTTTAGTATTATAAAATATGATTATTATGTTTTTCTTCATAAATTGTTTTAGATATCATTTATTTTACTATTTAAAGTATTTTTTTACTATTTAAAATATTATCTAAAACACTTTAAGAATGAAAAATAAAATAAACATATTTTTTAATGATTAAAATGATTTTTTTATGACAAAAATAAAAAAATGCTAATTTATAGGAAGCAAAAATGTATTTAAATCTTCTTTTATTCACATGTGCAAGGGGGTGAGTTGTAGAGCCTAGGATGAGGGGCGAGTGGTAGATGAAAGCGGGTGAGCAAAAGAATTGTTTTAGAAAATCAACGAGAATAATTTAAAATGAAAATAAATTAGAAGGGTATTTAAAAGAAAATATTAAAAAAAGGTAGGTATGTTTATCAAATAGGAGAGGTACAATTAACATTTTCCTGGTATTATTGTTCACTATGAAATTATTGGGCCAATTCAACTTTTCGCATATCATGAGCTGTGTCGTGTGAATCAGCTGGCTTTTCAAAAATTTATTTTTAGGATAAAATTTAGATTTTTATATCTCATTATCAAGTTCATAGAGTATACTGTGTAGATAATTTGTTTAAAACAATATCATTTTTTTAAAAATAAAAATATGTTGATTTTTTAAAAAACTATCTATCTAATTGAACAAATCAAGAATTAGGATATAAAGAACACATTTTGCCCTTACCAACCAAACAAAAATTAGGCTACCACACACACACACGACATAGAGTGTATAGAAAGAATGATTGAAAGAGAACCTTCCCTTTTCGCATATACCTTCATTGTCAAAAACATTTAAACGGTGGAGATATCCCTCCACATAAGGTTTCTATTCGTGACAAGGTGTTAAACTGCCACCATTTGTTGTCACAACATGATTGCATTGATTTAATTGGAAGTAATACGTTTAAGATTGAGTTCGAGGATGGGGTAGGTTGAAACCGAAATGTTTCATTGATGAAAGTTAATTGAAGGAATTTTGGCTACCATGGAAAGATGTATAATTATTAAATTACTAGCTAGGATTTTTTTTTGGGAATTCTCATGATGAGAGAATATTGTTTAAAGGTTCTATACGGAGATTGATATGGTTGATATTAGTACATGGTCAAGTTCGATTTGGCTGAGAATAAAGAATATGTCATTGAGCCTGAGCGTGACCTTTGGATGATCTTTGACCATTTTTTAACAGTTAGGCATTGGTTGCTAAACTCTGTCTCATCACAAGTACAAATATATTTATGAAACGCTGACATGAATTTCATTCTTAAACCTTGGCATGCATATAATATTATGATGAAAGTGTCCTTTTGACAATGACAATGGTAGTGAGTAGACTAGTTGTTGTTGATGTGTAAACTATTGATTTCGCACCTTCTTTACATATAAGATGTAGTTTTTATGGGCATATAACACAGTTGGGTGCGTGCTTCCGAAACGTGCATCACTAGTACGTGATAAAAAAAATATTTCACACTCAGGTGATGAAGACAACACAGGCGTGTCAAAGTCAACATGCTAACCCTAGCATTCATCAGTCATCACATTGAAACAAATAAAAGTGGAAATTAGGATCCTTATGGTGATTAGTAAGCAATGACTTAAAATAAACGACAAAAAAAATATTGCCAACTTGTCAATACCACAATCAAATTATGATATATTTGTGCTTAAATTATGAATTTCAAATTATTTTTTGGAATCCTTTGCCACTCCCCTCTATCCCATGAATTACTTTCTACTTCATTGTGTGTCTCTCACCCATGTAGACGTAATTATTAATTAGTTAGTTTCTTTTTTATTGTTCGAAAGAATGCAACAACATAAGTTTCTTTTTATTCAACTCTCTCTCCTGTTAATTACCAGTTATTCAAAACAAGACATAAACAAATAATTTAACATTAATAACATAATATTTCTATTTGTCATATGAAAGAATTCTTAATCAAGTATTTTCTAATACTAAAATTAAAATTTTTAATATATTTTTAACAAAAATGAAAGATCTCTTTAGTATGAAACCACGTGTATTTTTTTTTAAACATAAAAATTCACGTTCATTTTTGCAATTGATGTTAAAGCAACTATTGGAAGCTTCAAGGTTGATGCCCGTCGAAGGTGATTGAGCATCGACATGAATAATCTTTCTTGAACCAAATAAGACAAATGTTAGACTTATATATTATTAGTTTCATAAGACGTATATAAATCATTTAAAATTTGTCATTAGCTTCACATATCTAAATTTATAATCACATTAGAAATCATTAAATAATGATCCAAATCATTTTAAAAGGTAAATTTATGAAAAAGAATAAATTTGCCATCTAACTCTTGGAGGGTTGGACCCAATCTTTCTTAGGATTGAGCAATGCATGGTATCTTGAATTAGTACATTATTGCTTGTGTACCTTGAAATTGAATTGGCATTCACATCGATCACAGGTGAGGTAGCATGCATGGTTTCACCAATCTGCATCGAATTCCGTGGCCAAAAGCAGCAGAACACGGCGAAGGGATATTGGTGCTTCAATTCTCTTCACTACCCCCCGCTTCTGCCTTCCGCATTTCACGAGGCCACGCTGCATGCCAGTCAGACGTGGCGACATTTCTGTACTACTCATCTTCCTTTCTCTTTCTCTTTCTCTGCATATCACGACGTACCGGAACAAACAAAATACTGTACTACTTGCACAACCCTTTTTCTTTTATATTCATAAAACTAAATTTTGTAAACAATTACATAATTATATCTAAATAACTCACTTCAAAAGTAAATTTTATAATTTTCTCTATCCGAACAAAAGTATCATTAACAATACCATTATATATCTTTTAAACTAGTAATTATATACTAGAAGAGAATATTAAATGCAAAATATACATGCCTTTTTTAATATATAGTTATTCTAAGAATGAATAATAAAACACATCAATTGCAATTTACTTTTATGATAATATTTGTTATCATCACTCTTATATATTGAAATGATTTTCTATTTTTTTTTACCAAATAGTAATAACCATGAGGCATGAAACATGTAGATCGACTAACACGGATTTGATTCAATTAAGAGTATTCAAGTGTTTCTTTGTTCATAATATCTTACTCAGTATCTCTAGTATAAAAATAAATATATTTTTTAAAATAAAATGAGATGATAATAGTCACTTGTAATATTTAATTTTGTTTATAGTTGAATTTTTGTTTTTCTGGATAAAAACTATGGAGGGAGAATTTCAAAGTTCCAGAAATTAAAGTGACATGGATAAACTTCTTACCTAAAAGGATGTTTTTAGCAAGAATTGAGCTAGGGATTTCTTTGTGGAGTATATCCCTATTCATACTCTCAAGTTTTACGGAGGTAACACGCTTTCATTAAGTCAAACCCCTTTAGGTATGTATAGTTGAATGTGTTCAATATCTTTGTTATACATACTCCATCGTTAGTGAAAAAGTGAATATAGTCAGAGAGGTAACAGTGAGAACATACTACTACAACAATATAGTCAGCGCAAAAGGCAGTGAATTGTGCAGGAATTGAATTGAGAATTGAATAATGAATAGCATGCATGAGCACTCACTCACCTCACCTATGAGGTCTATATATTTTCGTTGACCGTATACTATGGTAGTAGGAGGCAGCAGGGACATTTATGGCGCATACTTCCAACATATTAACTTGGTGTTTGCGTTATCTGCATGCGCCAAACCCAGTACTGCCAGCTTAATTCGAGTAATCTATCTGAGCACGCATTTTCTTCGCACCACCACCACCACCCTTTTCGACCCGTTGCATTCTTTCAAGCTTTGAACCTCTTTATCTGGTTACATCTAGGTTCCTTCTCCTGCTTTTCTGAGCTTTGGATAATGGTTGGATATGTGTCTGCAGCTACCCTTGTTCTTCTTTTTTGTTTTCCTTCTTTTAAGGATTTGGTTTTCAACTTTTTAGCTTTCTTACTTATATATTTTGCAAAAAGAACATTCCGCCAAATATATAAAATCAAATCTTACGCAAATTACCTTTTCCAACGTGTAGTCACAATTTTTTTCTTCTCCCTCTTGTTGCCTTTTGATCGAGATTATAGAGGGATTCCTGGCCGTCAGTGACTGTTGTAGTATAATACTAGTACAGTATACTACAATGTTTAATTGTTAGACTATAATAAAAAGAGACTCTAGTTATTATAAGGAAATTAAGGAATAGCACGTCTTTAACTAGAACTGAGAAATAGGAGTAACACTGTAGAGTGTTGCATGTTAAAATATTCCAAATCTAACTTTTCGTCATCAACTTCAATAAAAAAGATACTGATCCCAGAACTTTGATATGACCCGTTCTCTCTTTGCTGTTGATTTTGACATACGGGTAAATGTACATGGATATTTCTTTGACACCGCATAAAAGAATAGAAAAATGCAACATAAACACATAACGTAATCCACTTTCTGACGCTCCGTTAATTTCTCCTGGGTACTTTATTATTGACTGAAATTCACGTGGATTTCACTGAATTACATTCTCTGTTTAAAGGGTTTCATCATTTTCAAATTAGCTAAAATCACATAAATTTCAACTAACGGAAGAATATGCTTAAAAAACAGTCCTAAAAACAAGAGTATTATATTGTGTATTAAATTATTTTACTAAATAAATTATTAACATAACTGGTTTGATTTTTGGTGTAAGTATAAAGTTGTAATTGAAAGTACCATTTTATCTTAAAATGAGACAATTCAGTAGAAGATTATTAATTGGATGTTAAATAAACAATTTCATGAATCCCGATTATAAAAAAAACCTTTTTTTAAAAAAAGTTATACTAGTGTGTTAGTAGTGTCTCATATATATTACTTTCTTCGTGTGTATAACTTCTATAATTTGAATTTGCTAAGTAGTTTCACTTTCTTTTCTAAAGGTTGAGAAAGGATATATATATATATATATATATATATATATATATTAATACATGTTGACATATTAGAAGGTTCAACCACTTGATGTTTCTTTTGCACTAGTTTCTGTTATTTTCCACGCTGTACCAGCTGTACTTTTTAATTTTACTGCAAAAGTTCTATTTCGCCACATATAAACTAATTCAAATTATATTTGATATATTTTTGCTTTGTTTTTTATGGGTAAAAAAATGCTGGAAAGCAATACGGTGCGCATCGTAATCACGTTGAATATGCATTGTTACAGTGAAATAAAACACATAAACAGCTAATCAACCACTATTACTCCTAGCTGGAACATGCAACATGACAAAAAAACTAGCTAGTCACGCCAGAACTGTTATCCTCGACTACCCAATGTAAACTTAATATTTAACTGATATACGTTACTCATATGCATGACATTTTTTTCCCTCTTGGGGGTGTCATAATCAAAGTCATGCCGATTGTAGGGGAGAAAAAAAAAAAGAAGAATATAGTAATAGTAGATGAAATTGGACCGCAACTACAGGTTCATGTTACAAATTGAAACGTGAAGCAGGGTTGTCCAATTGGGCCACTCTAGCAGACAAATAAAGGCATGAGAACACACAGTGGCATTAGAAATGAGAATACAATGTTTTTAGAATAATTAAGATAATGTAATATTGTGAAAAGTAAAAAACATAGGAAGTTCACACAGTCACCTTCATACTACTCGTTCTGAGTGAGGCTTGCATAGGTAGCTAAGCAAGCTATACGTTTCAACCTCATTCATTGATTCAATGATCTCTCTCTCCTCTGAGCCTATCTGCTCTCACTTCAATTCCCAAAGCCTAGCCTTCACCTACACCTTACAACCCAACCGGCTGTCTTTTTCCCTCAATGACCTTTATGCCCTTCTACGTTACTACGCTCTCTCTTTCTGTCATTCCCGAGATGACAAAGACTATTATGGGCTTAGGGAAAGAGTAAAAAAATCAACGTTAATCTTAAATCCACTACTATGTGCGCACCAAAATCAATGGCACGAAGGGAGCTAGGGGGGGCCATTTGGGCAATTATTATTAATGTCTTTCTCGTAAGAAAAATTCTACACGAAGACGACGAAACCTAAGCCTCTATCTGTGCCGCTAACCGCCATGTTTTCAGAGATGTTCTGCACCAAAAACAATACGCATGTTAATCCTCTCTCTCAGCTCTCAACCATTTTGTTTCTCCCTACCTATCTACTACTCTATAAAAAGAGTGCTTCACAAGCCATGAGAATTAGAATAAGAGCATAATAATAATCAAAAGAAAACCACATTGGCATTGTGATGGAGAGTGGGAATAATACTAAACATGAGTTGGAGATGGAGATGGAGAGTGGAGGGAGTAATGGTAATGGTAATGGTAATGAGGGGGTTGCAGCGGGTTCGCGGTGGAACCCTACAAAAGAGCAAATAAGCATGCTAGAGAATTTGTATAAGCAGGGAATAAAGACTCCGAGTGCTGAGGAGATACAGCAGATAACTGCTAGGCTTAGGGCGTATGGTCACATCGAAGGAAAGAATGTCTTCTATTGGTTTCAGAACCACAAAGCCAGGCAGAGACAGAAGCAGAAGCAAGAAACCTTCGCTTACTTCAATCGCTTTCTTCATACGCCTCAGCCTTTTTTTTCTCCGCCAATTTGCCCAAATGGTTCGTTCTTTGTTCTTTCCTTTTTCAACACTCATTCATGCAAATTATATACATTCATTTTGTTTTTTAATATTTATACCTTCATCGATCTCTTACTTTCTTGCTTTTGGGTACCGTTTGATTATTGAATCACCAATTCGCCTCTTCATGCAAGTGTGCTTGGTATGTGTGTTAGCTAATAAAACTAAAATATCTCAGAAAATCAACATTTTTTTATAACAAAGATCACTGATATTTTTTTATAAGAAATAATATTGTTCAAGCTAAGTAACCAACAATATTTAACGCCGTAAATGTACTTTTATGCTCAAATTCAAAACTAATTAAGCCAGAACAACTATGTATCAATTGATCGACGTATTTCTTGGTACTTTTCATTTCATAAGAAACAACTCAAATCATCTTAAAAGTCACTGTCTCCTCCTTTTGCGTAGCCCAATCATGATAGACGGACAGCTGTGTCTTTTTCTTTCTGTTTTTTTCTTTTGTTTTTTCTCAAAAATATTTTTTTATTGACAAATATTAATGATTAATTTTTGTTAATGGAGAGATCAAATCCTTAAGCTTATGTTTTCTTGTATTTTCTCATCAGTATACTTAGTCATATGTTACAACTCTTTTTCTTAAGTTATTTATTGTTTTTAAACCTTATATTATATAACCTTGGTAAATAATTGAAGGTATTCGGTTTTGGTTTTCAGCCATGTGTGGTCCATATTACATACCTCAGGGACAGGGTGAAATTGGGTTTTATCCCCCACATCAAAAGGTATTTGTACCCGTAGGTTTTAGGAGGAGCCCCTCTGAGAAAGTTGTGCCCACAGGCATGATAAGTAGTAATGGCCCGCTGGTATACGAAGGCATGCATCAAATGCAACAGAGAATCTCGGATTGCAGCAACTCTCACTACAGTAACCAAGAAACGTTGGATCTTTTCCCTCTGCACCCTACTGGCATTTTGGAAGGGAAAACAACAACAACAACAGACCAGGTGTCTTCTCTGGCTTCAGTAGTTTCTGCTGATAGTTCCACTGATACACCTTCTGCGGATGATATCAATGAAGATGATCATGCTTCCCCACTGAACCAACCCTTCTTTGATTTTTTTACTACTTCTGGACAAGGTTCTTATTAAGATATAGAGACTTATATTTAATGTCGTTACTGGCTTAAACTTCCAACATGCAACTTTGAATTCCGCATAGTTCATCACTGATATGGGTTTTATGTCTTTCACTTTATTGTAATGAGATTGGTGTCTTTTTTTCTTCTTCTTTTTTTTCTCTTTAAAATTAATTACTATTAGTATATAGTATAATTAATTAACTTGACATATCCTTGTCAACCTGGCGTATGTTACTGGCTTACTGTCACCCTCTTTTATGCATGGCGCCCACTCATTAAATAATTCTTTTTGCTGACTATATAAACTAATGAAATTGATCTTAGCATTTTTGTTTTTTGGGAAGGGAAACTTGAAAGCAAAATGTCATTTTCCATGTATATAATACTTATACTCCAGTTCTTTATATATAATTATTTATTTTCCATGGATATAAAAAAAATAAAGATGACATGGACGGATGGACCAACGACTGTTATTTATTTTTGACATTTTTAAGATTTCTGTTTTCGGAGCTATCTTATGTCTCTTGGCCAAAATAATTCTTTCTGACCTTTTTGGTCAATTACTTTTTGATTTTTCCCTCCGTCAATTTAGTTTTTATTGATGTTTCTCAGGTCAATTTTTCAAATACAATTTAAACTTATTTTATTTTGGTAAAATTAAATATGCTTAGAATTTAATTTTAATATGCCCATAATGTACAATAATATAATCATTTACCGTACAATATTGCTGAAAGATTTTGAATATCCATTGTCTAGAGTTGAATATAAGAGTAGGGTGAGAATTTTATTTTCAATGAATATTTTTAATTATAAAATAATAGGTTAACATTAATTTAGTAAACATTTTGTTGGAATTATTTTGAAAAATAATTATCATTTTTCAAAAGTCACTCCTTATTCCTTAAAGCGTTAAAAATTAATAAATGTTTTTTTTTCCATGAAAAATTAAAACGATCAAATGCACTTACTTTTACAAATTAACTTTTGCTTATGTCCCTCCGAATTTTCAATCTAAAAGTTTCTAACGAAAGTAAGAAAAAAAAAAAACAAAAAGGATCGGATCGAGCTGCTAATTCTTCACTGATTTAATAACTTCGCTTCGTTGTCCCAAACCTAGGCTCCTAAACGGAGACGATGTCTCCCAATTGCTACTGTGTATTACTCTTGTATCCTATCGAATCCAAACCTTTTTTTTTTTTCATGTGCATATATCGCAATTTGTGGAAACACTCATCTTTATAAAAAGCTTAAATACATTTTTGCTTCTAATAATTTAGGTATTTTTTTTATCTTTGTTTATATAATTTTATATTTTAATTCTTACAAAATGTGTTTATTTTATTTTTCATTTTTATAGTACTTTAAACAGTAAAAAAATATTTTAAATAGTAAAAAATGCTATTTAAAACACTTTAAAAATGAAAAACAAAACATAATAAACACATTTTATAAGGACTAAAATTTTAAAAAAATTATAAGGACAAAAATAAAAAAAATACTAAATTAACAGGGACAAAAGTTATATTTAAACCTTATAAAAATAAAGCTTCTCTTTCAAAATAAGCATTTCCTCAAACATACCTTGCTCTCTCTAGTGTTGCTCTTTTAGTTAATGGCATAATGGGTAGGGCGCTCCAAAATCAAAATACTAGGTATTTTTAGTATCAGTTATTCTGTCAACCGATTAAAAAGGTTTGTCAAACTTTTTCCTTATTTGCGAGTATGAATCAATGGAACCATCGTCACCACATCCTTTGTCATCCCCTTCCATGACTATTTGCGATTATAAATCACCATTTGCCACCTCTTGCCCAACCTGCCTGCGATCAATTAACAATCGCTTGCAAGTATTTGTGTTTGCCCTTAGAAGCTTGTCCTATTTCTTTACTTCATGTTGTTCTCATTCTCATCTTTTCTTTATGTGAAAGAAATTTTTAATTCAATGATAGATTTTAAGAATATATTATACAATTAAAAATTATTGAAAAATGTAATAGTTGGACAAAGTTACACGAAGAAATTTAACTGTGTAACTTGAACAACTATAACATCATTTTATAATTTAATATAAAATATAATTTTTATTTATTTAATCGTTTAATTACGTTTACATATTACTAAGATTTTATGTCAAATTTTATCAAAATGAAATAACAATAATAAAAAGGTAATCAAATAATTCATATTTTAATTTTTTTATTTCAAAAAGTGAGTTATGTTGATGCACTATCAATATTATTTAGATGTTTCTATTTTCTAAATTTGGAATCTAATATACCGTTTTTTTCTTCAATAAGTGTCTTATATGATAATTATATTGGAAATTACTTTAAATAAAAACTTATTGGAAAAAACTATACTAAAAAAAAAAGTGTCAAAATGTTTCTCATAATTTTAAGAGTTTAATTGACAAGTTAATAATTTTATTACAACTACTAGTAATTCTCGGGTCCCTCTATACATACGCCAAATGTGTAGAGTGTACCCTATTTCGTACGGGCCGGGTCTATAAAGTGTTAATAAAATGGTTAACAGAACCGTACAGGTGTAGCCCGTGGCCCATTCGCTTGTTTGAAGTGGGCTCACAAATCTGTTGGACAACAATTACTTGTCCGTATATGGATCTGGTCCTTACCAGCTTATAAGTTTGTCATCGTCACTGAATTTAGATATAAGGATAATTTTATTTGCACCTTCTTTCTCTTCATATTCTTCTTGTTCTCTTTTTACGTTCTGGAAACTATTTTTGTTTTCCAAAATATATTTTCAAAGATAAAAAAGGAAAGAATGCGAAGATAAAATTAAAAAGACTCTACAAAAAGAATTTCCCTAGATATAAAACTTCAACAGCAGTGCAGTGGAGGTTCCAATTTGGGCTGTACATGCGATAACTGGTTTACTTCCTTTAACTTATTTTCGTGAGGAAAAAATTCAAGAAGGAAAGGAAGAATAAGTTGATAAATCATAAAAGAAACAAGAAAAAATATATCATATTATAATAAATTTACAGCTTTAAATATCGGGATAAATTATATACTTCTGGACAAAGTATCAATTGGAAATTAAAATTCATAACTATAAATAATTTTTTAATGGTTAATATTATAATTTTTTTTACACAATACATGATAATAATTTTTATTATTATAGAGATTCTAGATCACCTATTGGAATAAAACTATTGTTGTTTTATAGTATATATAGTATGTGTTTGAAATCTAGTTGAGTTCAATTAAACGTCAATTGATCTCCTTCATTCCTATGTTTGCTGTATTGAATAATGGGAAGTTCTGTTTACAGGATTCCAAACAATTTTCCACACGTACCCGAAATTCTAAAGTTTCCAATTTAGCTTTTTGCAATGAAGCACTCCATCACTTCGTTTAATTCCAAATACTACAAGATAAATTTCTATTTACCCACGAATTATTGTTTAGTTAATTAACATGCACCCATTAATATATTTATCATGGATTTACATTAATTAATACTAAAATATATTATACTATTGATGTTTTTTTTTCTATATTGCCAACATTTTAGTATAACAAATCAAAATATTAATATGAAGAAAAAATATAATATTTTCATATTTATATTGATGATATTAATAATAACTCATTTTTATACTTTAATCTCATTTTCATCATATTTTCTTCATTTCTCTCTTTCAATATTTTTTCATTATATTGCTTATTATATATCTATTACTTTCTCATTCCATCTTTTCTTCTTCGTATGTCTCCCCTCTTTTCACATCAATACATTCACAAACGATATAGACGTTTACCATCACTCTAATATAGATTCATAATTTTTTTTCTAATATTATTTGCTCATAATTATTTCTTGTATATATGATGTTTATATCAACAACGGCAAACACAAGCTTAATGACAAACCATTTATAAATACATTTTTAATTTTTTTAGTGAAAATATAATCATTCTTTTGTTTTTCTGGCAGACCTATTAAAAAAACAATTAAAAACTTAATTAGAGCCACAAGGAAGCACATGAAAAAAGAGGATAAGATTTACCATAATTGATACATTTTGTATAACCTGTTGAGATACACTCCCTTGACAAAGGTATAAAATTTAATGAACTGATTTAAAAACGGAGGTAATTTATCCAAAGAGATGAATTCAAGTTAATTACACCAATTTTCACGAGCTTACATGATCCGAAATAAACTCACAATTGATCAAATTGTTTTGCTTGCATTTCAATTGCAATTCCTCCTCTACTAAATCTTCTATCCATTTCCGAAAATTAAATAGGCATATGCATGATATGGGAATCTAATTAATGATCAGATTCAGATGTATGTGCAACTATATAATATTATATATAGTATAGTTGTATGCCACGCAAGGTAGCGAATATGAAATATCTGCATGGTTGAGTGGTGAGTGATATATCAAATCAAACCAATAAGCAAATGGTGCCGACTATTACTGCATTACATTGCATAATTTTAAATGATTAGTCCATGAGGCCACAAAGTGTGGCACATACATGGAAGTAGTGGTACGTAGTACCCTCCTATCCTTTGCAGTCTTTGCTTTGCTTTTTGACGCCCCCACTTGACCCCTCATGACTGTGATGCGTTTAGTCATGCAATGGAGCTAACCCAATAGTTCCCACTCTCATCTCTCATTTTCTGATCAGTATTTCTCATGCACGTGCATGGCTCCCTTTGTAGTTTCTATCTCTATTTCTCTCTCTTTTATGCGTGGGGCCTCTACACCCACCCACACACATCAGAGAGAGAGAGGAAGACAACATGCAGGATTAAGGCTGCAATTTGGTGCCTTTACAACTAAAATTTCGAAAAATTAAGTGGTAGCTTTTGGCATGAAAATGAGCAAAAAAGCAGGAACATGTCAAAACAGATAGGGAATTAGATTCCAACACCACCAACCCTCTCATCCAATCAACCTTTAACCGTTAAAAAGTTCGACTCATCCGCATTTAAGATATACATTATCTGTGTGTTTGGATTACACTTGAAAAGTGAAGTTTCATTGAAGTCAATACTTAAATTTAAGTTTATTGTGCTTAATATAAAATAACTTGATTATGTTTGAAATTTTTTACAATCAACAGAAACAAGAGAAAATTAACTTTGGACTCAACATCAATTTAGATAAAAATCACATTCAATTCAATCAAAAAAGTAATTTATCAAAAATACACGTACAATTTTCTATGAGGAGTGATCCAAATTAAACAAGCCAAATCAAATACACCTTATTTAGTCGGATTTGATTATTGGAAGGAGTAAATAACTTAAAGGAGAAATTGGATTAGGATTTGAAGATCCGACTAAGATTTCTGAATTGAATGACACACTGATCTCCCTGATTCCAAAGACTGAGGTAGTTACGAATATGAAGCAGTTCAGACCTACAAGTCTGTGCAACGTGACTTATAAGATAGTGACAGATTTTATCTTCTAGGCTGAGAAGGGTGATGGAGGAGCTGGTGGATCCTTGCCAATTTAGTTTTATCCCAAATAGAAATTCTAGGGATAATATTATTATTGCGTAGGACAGAAAGGACAGAAAAGTTGGATGGCGATCAAGGTGGACCCTGGAAAAAGCTTAAGATAGAATAAAATGGGGGTTCATCATCGATGCACTTTATGATATAGGGCTCCCCAAGGAATTTGTGAATATGGTGAAATGTTGCATTTCTGCCCCATCATTCCAAGTCTTTTGGAATGGTGAGGCTCTTGAGAAATTTAACCCTTCAAGGGCGTTCGTCAAGGGGATCCCATTTCTCCCTATATTTTTGTTCTTTGCATTGAGCAGCTTTTTCAGTTTATTAATGTGGTTGCGGACCAAGAAGAATGGATTCCTATTCAGCTGTCTAGACGAGGGCCAAAGCTATCTCATTTGGCTTTTGCGGAAGATATTGTTTTGTTTGCTGAGGCTAATCTACAGCACGCTAAAGTGATGAAGAGAGTTCTGGATGCATTCTGTATTAGCTTAGGTTAGAAGGTCAATGTGGAGAAAACTAAAATCCTTTTCACCAATAATGTTCATTGGCAGACTCGTGACCAGATTGTTAGTGAAATGGGTTATCAGAAAACTGCGAATTTGGGTAAGTATTAAGGGGTTCCGCTCTATCATGATAGTGTCCAAACAGAGTTTTGAATTCTTAATGGATAAAATCAATCAGAGGCTGAGCAATTGGAAAGCGTCTACGTATCGTATGCGGGAAGGGTTACCTTAACCAAAGCGGTGGTGCAGGCTCTTCCAACTTATGTTATGCAAACAACTTTCTTACCAGTTTCTGTTTGTGAAGCTATTGATCGGAAATGCCGCAACTTTGCGTGGGGTGATACTTCTAATATGAGAAAGGTTCACTGGGTAAGTGGGATGCTATCTGTCAGCCTAAAAGGAGTGGTGGTCTTGGCCTTAGAAAGGTTGGTTTGATGAACCAGACCTAGTTAACAAAGGTGGGGTGGAATCTTTGCAATCGGAAAAATGACCTATGGGCAAAGATTATCCAAGTGAAGTATAAGTGTGGGGATGACATCATTCTCAATATTAATCCTAATAGATATGGATCAAATTTGTGCCGAGGAATTGTCAAAAATTGGGATAATGTCGAGGATAATTTGTTCTGGCGAGTGGGTAATGGGAGGAAAATTAATTTCTGGGAAGACCCATGGGTTCCTGGCCATGGAGCTCTAAAGCAATATAATCTATCTCAGGTTGTGAATAATCATTCTACTCCAACATGCTTAAATCACAATTCAAGGACAAAATTGTAAAAGTATCTTATTAACTCTCAATTTTCCTCTCTCAATATATTTTTAACTTTCAAACAAGGAGGAAGGAACTTTCCTCATTTTCCTCCATTTCCTTTCCCTCCCCTCCTAACTCCCAAACAAAGACTAAATGTAATTCAGAGTATTAAGGATGTGAAGCCATCTTGCAGCTTCAACTCAAATGATTATGTTGAATGGAGGAATTCTACTGATGGTTGTTTTATAAATAAGGAAGCTTATCAGAAAATTTCTTGCAATGCTAATCTTCCCAGCAACCAATTATTTTGTGTTATTTGGAGGTGGAATGGGCCAGAAAGAATCAGGTATCATTTATGGAAAATTGCTAATGGTATTCTGCTACTAATGTGTTGAGAGTGCATAGGCATATGGCGCAGAGCAGTATTTGTTTGCTTTGTAATACTGAACCTGAAACAATTAGTCATTCTCTGCGAGGTTGTATCTGAAAAAAGAATATCTGGAAAATGTTAAAAGTTAATGACCAATCTTATTTCTTCGAGCAAGATGTTGTTAGTTGGTTGTTGCTGAATTTAAAAAGTAGCAAGGTTGTGGATGATATATCGTGGAGCACCTTATTTGCTGCTACTCTTGATAGGATTTGGTAGAGGAGGAATTCTTTGGTCTTCAACCAAGTCTGGATGTCAAACAGTGTGATGATTGCTAACATCAGAGCTATCCTTAGGCTTTGTTTGGAAGTTAGGAATAGAAGGAAAGGAAAGACATTCAAGGGGAAGGGAGGAAAAAGAAAGGGAAGAAAATGAGGGAAATTTCTTGCTCTTTGTTTGGGAGTTAAAAATATATTAAGAGAGGAAAATAAAGAGTTAATAATATATTTTTACAATTTTGTCCTTATTTCAAAAATTAATACACTTTATATCTTACACTGATTAGTGTAGAATAATAATTTTATTAACATTGATTGGGGTAAAATAATAATTTTAATTATTTTTCCTTCTAAAACCCTCAAATAGGGGGAACAACAATTTTTAATTTAGGCTTTAGAGGATTTCAGAGGAGTTTTAAAAATCCTCAAACCCTTTCTTTCAAAAATTAAAATTCTCAAATAAGGAGATGTCTCTACCTAAACCTTTCTCTTCCTTCCCTTCCCCTCCAAAATCCCTCTCTCAAGCAAAGTCTTAAGGATATTAAGGGGAGTAAGATCAGTTGCACACATCTGCAATATGGAGATGCTGATGTGGTCAATAATGTTGGTGGCCTTGAGAATCACACTCTCAAGGATTGTTTTATTATGAATTGAGATGGTGATTTATGTCAAGTTACTGAGATTGCGTCCTATGGAGCGGTTCTGAGGAAGGATAATGGTAATTTCGTACAGGCTTTTTCTAGAAGGTTGGGTCATTGCTCGGTTCTTGAAGCTGAACTTTGGTCAATCTTTTATGGAATGCAAATGGCGCTTGATGCTGGAGTTACAAAGTTATACGTCAAATCTGATAGCCTTGCTGCAGTAAGGCTACTTGATGAATTTTGGTCTACTCCTACCCAATATCCTGATCTGATTCATGAGATTTGGAGCCTCAAGGATAAATTTGTTTTCTGCATGTTCAGCTATATTCAGAGGGGGAAAAAAATACATTGGCGGATAGTTTTGCTAACTTTGGATTATCTGCATCAACTGGTTGTATGTTTTTCAATTTCGTTCCTGCTTTTGCTGTAACCTTCTTGATGGAGGGATTTTCTATTGTTGACTCCTAATTGGAGATTATTTAATCTTGGGTCTGGGTGTTTCTTTGCCCAATCCATTCATTCAATAACAAAAAATAATGATACATTTATAAAACTCGCAACTAATATCTTTTCTTCTTGAAGGGGAATTTATTATGAATAGAATAATAATTAGGTAGGGTTGGGAAGGATGATGAATGGTATTATGTTACTTGTGTTGTATAACATGTTTGTTACAGCTAACTATGAGTTATTATATTGTGATGCATGCTTTGACAACTATGAGCTATTTTTTGTGATGTATGTTTTAAACATGTTTGCAGTAGGACTTCAAGGTAACCTTATTTATTTATTTATTTATTTATTTTTATTGTTATGTTTTTATATGTAATTTTTATGTGTTAAATGCATCTTAATTTTGTTTTTTTTATCCTTTTAAATTTGGTATTTTATTGATATGATTTTAGTCTAGTATATTTAAGATTAAGGTCAAGGTCACTGATATGGATGATTACGTGTTGTGTTTGTTCTGTCTTTGATAGTGATGGACAACATTATCATTTAAGAAAATATGTGCAAAAATTCTTTGCGACATGCAGGTACATACATGTTTGGATATTGGTGTTTTTAAGTACAATAGAAGGTTTATTTTACTTATTGAGTTATAGTTGACTTTCTATATATGTCTTACCTTGAACCTAATGATAATGTTATTTCATTTTTTAATTCAGAATGAACCATTATATTCCTATTTGTTAATGAAGTATCATATGCGGACAACGGTTATTTTTTGTGCTACATTAAAACCACTTATTTAATTTCTACTTGCATAAATCTAATGTCTATGATCATGAAACTTCCATTTATCACTAATTATCTATTGTTTTATGTGCATTTCTTTCACTATATATGTAAAAAAGAGTACTTATCTTTCAAGAAAAAAAATAAAGTACTTATTTATTTTTCATTTTTAGTTGAATTATTTACTTTCTTTTTGACGCAAGCTAACATGGTCAATGACGTGAAGTGGTTTATGGTGAACAAACTTACTATATCCCGTAGATTTAACTTATGTTTTACTTAAACAAACTAATTCCATTTCCTCAAATAGTTGTTCACTAATACAAGTTGAATTGATTAAAAAATACAAGTACTACCGTAAGAAGTTGATACCTTTGCTAAGGAATAGCCAACGAAGTTTTCTTGTCTCTTGACAAACCCAAGTTAGTAGTTAATGGCTATTATTATTACTAGAACCATCCAACTGTGCTTTGCACAGACAATCACAGTAGACAGTAAAAAATAAGAAAAAGAGAGCAGGTGAAGTAAAAAAAGAAAAAAATACATTACATGAGAAAGCAACATCTTTAAATAAAATGAATGTCGGACAAATTTGATATATATAAAAATTAGAGCAAATTACATTTATACATCTTGAATTGTTTTAAACTACATATAATACTATTTTTTTTTTCTATTTCTACATTACTCCCCTTGAGCTCTTCTGCTTGTTTTTAAATGTATTGGCTCTTCTAGTCACATTATTTCAAATTTATATTGCACCTAAAAAAAAGAAATCATATGGAATTTTTTTATCCAACAGATCTCAATAATGTATAATACTTTACACACTTTATTCAACCAGTCGACCATTAGGTGTAGAAAAATATTTTTTATTACTTTTTTATATATTTTTTTTCAAAATTTAACGTAGGAAAACCGAAAATTAAAGAAAATATCAATTAAACTATTTATAAAATACATAACAAAAACACACAACATAAACGTTCTCAAGCCTACTTAATAGACACCTCCAAGAATCCTAATTCTCTTGAACTTATAGAAATATACCTGCTCCAAATCACATCTTAACACCTACTCTCCAACCTTACTCCATCTTCTTTACTTATTGCATGTATTCCCAAACATGCTTTGGGATTTAAAAGCCAACATGAATAAGAATAATTCAATTCACATATAACTTTACTCCATTGTCAATATTGTATTTTAATCATTTCTACAATTTCATCAATATCTCGTCTAGTTGCTGACAAAAGAAAATCATTCTGAGTCATATAATTTGTTTATCCTAAATTCTAAATATAAAATATATGTTAAAAATATTTATCATTATAAATTTTAATTATAATATATATATATATTAAAATTATTTATTTATTATAATTTTTAATTGTATAAAAAACAAAAAACTATTCTTCACTTTGCACAAGTTAAAATACTAGTTAATTAATATTTACATTAAAGTTCAACGATGTCCAATAATATAAATT
>PYAF01001934.1:469948-502815 GCA_007407185.1 Glycine tomentella
AATTCTAAATATAAAATATATGTTAAAAATATTTATCATTATAAATTTTAATTATAATATATATATATATTAAAATTATTTATTTATTATAATTTTTAATTGTATAAAAAACAAAAAACTATTCTTCACTTTGCACAAGTTAAAATACTAGTTAATTAATATTTACATTAAAGTTCAACGATGTCCAATAATATAAATTAAAATTATTAATATTGGATATAATAAATATCTCTTAAATTCAAATACAAAGTTTTAATTGTTTTAAAATTGATTGATCGATATATCATTGTCAAATTTAAGTTTCTAATCAATCAAGTAATTAATTATGTCTTTATCAACCATTTTACATTTACTATCTAATTAAACATCTAATTTAACAGTTAATTTTATTAAATACTTTCAATTTAATATGTTAACTTTTACATTTCTAGTTAACTTTTAAATTTTACTTTATCTAATCATTAGTTTTGTCAAATAATAAAATGACTGCATGACTTAATTTTACCGTTTGATTGAATTATATTTTTAGTCAAATAGAGGGGGGATTTTTTTCTTTTTTTTTTTTCTTTTTCCCTCCAAATAAAAATTTACATTTTTTAGTCCATCAAATTCCATAAATGCTACTTTTCTTTCTATCAAAATTTGAGAAAATAAAAAAAATATAAATTTTTACTTGAGGAGAGATTTAAAAATAATAATTTTCAAATTTTGAGGAACTTAAAATTTTTAATTTGTTTTATCATGGGAACTAAAAACAATAGACCCCCTAAAAAAAACCGTGTAAAGACAAATTAAATGTAAGTGAGTGTAAAGACAAATTAAATGTAAGTGAGTCTTATACTAATTAACTAAAAATCACACATTCAAGGATGTTGTTGAAGAATCCCCAAGACAAATGTGACACGAGAGAACTTTAGCGTGAAGCTCTTCCTTGCGCAAAAGCCTTGCCTTGGCATATAAGTTGTCAGGTCTATTCCAGCCTTGGATATCTTATTGTGTTGATGAAGAAGTATTGGAATTCCCATCCCCATTTTCTTCTTGGCCTTGATTACCCATTTCAAGTGATGTGCATGTTATGTATTCTCACCCCCCACCACATTTCTTGTTACCTGTTTTTAATTGATTTTCTTTTGTGCATTTGGATTCTCATTTCTTGGTTTGATGTATTTAAAAATTTGACAAATTAATTAGAAAAAATAGTAGAATTGATTATTTTTGTGAGTCTTTAATTTAAAAATTCATATTTATAGACTTTATAATTTTGTTAATTATTTATTATTTATTAGAAAATATTTATAGTTTTTAATCCAGTTAGAAAGTATTCATACGAATATGATATATCTATGAATACTCGCAAATATACAAATAATTTCTAAACATGCATTTAATGGGTGGATACGGAACAAGAGAACAAGATTCTATTCAGGGAGATGAATAGGGTGACTACTATATATCCACAGTTATGAACATATAGAAGTAAGCATTATTAGTTTCAATCTATATGCGCGGTTATTTATTCTGGATGGCATCATTGTGGAATTATTTTGACATTGCCGAAGCTTCATATTGGAAGCTCAATTACTAGACACACACACACACACACAGATATATATATATATATATATATATATATATATATATATATATCGGTGTTTTTGTCTTTAACCATTATCGGGATTATTGTTGGTTATGATTTTCCTCTTTATTTCTACTAATTCTATCAGTATCAAAATTAATGTTTTTTATTCTTCTATCTAGTGCTCTTAAGTTTTTGGTTGAGAAATATTAATAAATATTTTTTATTAGAAATTACAATGCAATCTCGTGCATTAAAAAATATGCACGGTGGGAATGCATTAATAATACTTTCAAACTTTTTAATATTTTTAAATCTTCTTACAACACCTTACAAATATTCTATTAATTTGCTTTATAAGTAAAATATTAAATATTTTTTAATATATATGTTTCTAAGATATTAGTGGTTTTTTATTTAATACTTATAAGTTGTCGAGAAGAGATTAACAGAAAATGATATTATAGAGAAATATAACATTACTTATAAGGTGTCTACATAAAGACTTAATTCCACTTAATTACATATAAGATTAAGTTTTTTTAACATATTAAGAAATAGTTTTTTTTTAAATATATTTAAGAGGTTTTGCTTTTCTTTTCTTTTTTTTTTTTCATTTTAATCCCTAGCTAAGAGTCCTTTTACTGTTAGGCAAGCTTCTAAAAGTACATGTTTATGCCAAGTTAAATTTTTTAAAGGTAAGTTCAAGCCTTTAAAATGGTCTATATCAAATATATAGGCCCAATTTAAACCTTAGATGTAAAAAATAGGATAGGCTCATGCCTTATAGAGCTTAAGTTAACTATCCCAACCATTTCCCTCTAATAAAAGTAAAAATATTTATATTATATATGAAATATGAAATTATCTATTACTTATTTTTATATAAAGTACTTAAGAAATATATTTTAAAATAGCATGAACTAAACTAGTTTGTGAGCCAAATTGACTCCGACGTTGAGATTTAATAATTTGATTATTCGTAGAGTATCCTATGCTAATTAAACTTGCTTTCTGTCGCTGTCCCTTAAAAACACTTTATGACATATTGATTTAAAAGAGACTCAAGATTTAAGTAATATTTTATAGAAGAAAAACCAATTTAATGACTATTCTACAATTCCAAACCTAGCAAACTCTACGAATACCATGAGCTTTCCCTAAATATATTCTTTCTTCACTCACTAAAAAAAGGAAAAGAGAATGGATAATTTAAAAAAAAAAATGATTTACGAAGCATGAATATTAGAAGTTCAAGCTAACTGGCCTTAATTTTTTGTTTTTAATTTATTCATCTTCATCACGTACTTCCCCCCTTTCCTTATTTCGAATGGAACCATAACATCCTTTACCTAATAATCAACATCAGAAAAGTTAAAAGAACTGCATTTTGGAAGTAGAAAATGATATATATAACAGTTCTGATATATGGTTGTTGGGCATGGAAAACAAATAAAAGAAAAAGGAAAGAGGAAGAAGATTGAAGACAACTAGTACTTGCTATGTCCATATCGTGTGCATGGAAATTATGGAATGAAGTGCTAAAAAGATACTTAATAAACACTACTTTTCTCTACCATTTTATTTTGAATTTTTTATTATTTTCATCACAACACTTATCATATAGTAGTATATCATTTTTTTTATCTCATCTTAGTTAGTTAATTTTCATCTCAATCTACCCAAAATGACGTGGACATTTGTCAAATGACTAGTGGTTTGTTTGGCATTTTCCAATTTCCATTGTGTAGTGTAGTGTCCACATCCATTCAATTTGAGCACGTAGAGTATATATTCCGTAGTAGAGAAAAATGTAAGGAAAGTGGTATTATAATGGGACCTCCAATGGGTGAGGTGGCAATAAGGATTCCCGTGCCGAACGTGAGCGAACGTGAGCATCTGATGATGAAAATGATTGACGTTGATTCCCTTGCAATAGTGCATTATGATTTATGGTACATAACGCACCAATCTTTGACCCTATCCCTCCACTCCCATGCACAAGCACAAGAAACTATCTATCTTTGTGGATTTGTTTGCCCATTGCCACTCCACTATACATTACTATTTGCCCCACACCAGTACACAATCCTCATTTTCCCACTTTTTTTCTTCATATATCTACGATCTGCATGTAACCATCAGAATCAAATCTAGGAAAAGAGATTAGTCACTTACAATTTGACAAATTATTATATGAATTCTTACTAAAAAAAATGTTTACATTTGATCTTCGATCATATCTCAAATATGATTATTTCAAAGAATTTAATCACTTATAATGTGATAAATATTATGACTTGAATTCTTACAAAAAGTAATCTACATCTAATGTTTAATCATATCTTTAATATGATTGTTCTCGAAGAAATTAATTGCTTACATTTTGTAATTAATTATGAGTCAATTTTTTTTACGGAAAGAAGTGTCAATGTTTGGTCATATCTTAAATAGTTTTTAGAAAAAAACCATATATGTGAAAGAGAGAAAAAGAAATATTTATCTGTATGCATAAAAGAAAACAGACAAATCCTGATTTCCCTTGTATATTCTTTTGTTTTCATTGTTTTTTTGTTAAACTGTAATTTTTTTTTTTTTGGAATTGCAATTATAGAAAGAGGGTCCGAAACAAAACTGTAATGAAACCCAAAAGGTAGAATGTAAGATAAATCTTTATACTTTCGAATAATGATTGTCGTAACTCGCTTCGATACGTCACACTATTCGTGCACTTTACCACATGATAAAATTTGGTGAATTTTATAATCATCTGTTCATACACCCTATATATACTAAAGAAACAGGAAAATTAAGGAAACTGTAACTAAATTTACACCAAAACAGAAACATGAACAGAAAAGGTACAAACTCAAACGTTAATCACGCTATCCATCCCTTATTTAATTTTACTCACTTTGACCATTAATGGAATAAAATTTCCATGCACTAAAAGAGAGACAAATTCCATCTTTTATGTAAAAGGGAAATCGGGTATGAAGGGCTCAGGAGAATCATAAGCAAGAGTCAACGTTTTTTGTTTTTATATAGTCTGTGGATTCTCTCAGATTTACATGATTTTTTTTTATAACAATAGGAATTGTCACTCCAGTTTCTCTTTGGTGTGTAACACATGCTAGCAGACTCACTGTTTCCAGTTGACTATAATTAACCTTACGCATTTAATTCAATTTTCAACTTGCATGGGTACAAACCAACAGCATTGTCGATCGTTTCAAAAGATTAGTCAACAAAAGTAAAATAAAGTCTCATATATTTAATAAGTTGACAGTTTTAATGAATTTAAGTTGCCAATAAGTGTTTTATGAAATAAGTGTTGTTTTAAGTTTCAAAAGGTTTTATGAAATGAAACAAAATTAAGTTGTCTATTAGTACTCTTTGAATTTAGAGACTCTTTTCTCTTGAAAGGCGTCATCCTACCAACAAAGTTTTGTGCATTTCAAGTGATTCTTTTTCAAGAAATTTCACCAGACTTTTATTTTAAATTTTCCATAATTTTTTTTATGAATTTAAGTCTAAAAAATTACAAAAATTTATAGTTTCATGTTAATTTTTTTATGAATATGAATCTGTAAGAAAATCTTGGTGTTTCCTACAAATTATACCATAAAATTATAAGGGACCAACAAAAAGTTAACAATTTTATTAGATAATTAATAATTTTTTGTTAACTTTTAGGTCCTTGATATTTGTTTGTTTTAAATTTATTTAGATAGTGTTTTGAAAAGTAAAATAAAGTGTTTGGTGGCATATATTTTTATTCTAGCAAGATGACATATCACCCCAACAAACTTGAAAACAAAAATTGTATTCACTTGAAGTCTATGTTATAGGAAACTTCCACATTATTGTCATGGTATATCAGTCCTCCACTACAAGAATTTCGCTCATTAGCGAAAGAAAATTCTCTTGAAAATCTATCACCAATCACTTTAGAGACGAATTTATAAGAGAATTTTTCCTCACAATGTTCAAGCGACTAATTAGCAAGAAAATATTTTTCTTGCTAATTTCTCACAAATATCTTAATGTCCTTCGTAAACTCCCTCCAAAAAATACATAACCCAAATAAGACAATTCCTTTGCTAAATTGCAATGAACATTTCACTTTTCTCCATTACAATTTTTTCGCAATCTATCCACCACAAAGCTCTTGACTTTCCCTCACAAATACATCTATCACAAAATCGTCTCTATTCTCTCATAATCCTTCATTTGCAAATTTGTCGCTATTTCCCTACTATTGTCTTGCAACTCCTCACAATTTGTCCTTGTTACCTCGCAATACTTCCTTTGCAAATCCATCATTATTCCCTTTTTGTTTTCTTGCAACTATTCCCTCAGAATTTGTTTACTTTGTCTCACTAATCTCTTTCTACTACTTTATAATTTCCTTCACTAATGTCTTTCTATTCCCTTGCAATGTTTTTTTTTTAAAAAAATATTGACCTATTTATTCAATATAATACACACACACATAGGATCGTTCAAAGTATTATTGACTTGTTTATTGATCTATAGATTCAAGATAAGATCATTCAATATTAACAATTAGAAAAACTATTTAAATATGGTCAACAACTCAAAATCTGTTTTTAACTTTCTTCTTTCAAGACAACTAAATAATAAAATATTATCATCAAAGTGTATAACAATTAAAATGCAACACAAAATAGTTAAACATTGTCAACAAGTCTCATCTATTGTTGAGTCTTAAAACACATATAAAAAGAGAAATTCAATAATCAAACTTAAGTGCATTATCATTTATCTTTGTCTGATAGTAGTGCAAAGACAGACAATATCTCTTTTCAAAAGAACATCAATTGTGCTTGCATCTGTAGTTGCATGTTCACCAATTGTGTTTGCATCTGTATCTGCAATGATTTTGTCTATATCTGCAACTTGTGTTTGCATCTGCTCCTGCATTTGAGACATTCATGTAGATATTGCAGTGATGTCTTCTGTGAATTGTATAGGATTGGTGGAAGATGGACCTACAATTGTTGAATATGAACCCTGTGGAAAACCACTAATAAGCTCCAAGTTATTACCATGTCGTGGATTCTACCCTTTTTGTTTTCACTAGCCACTTGTAACCAAATATCGGAGTTGACTGTAGGATTTTTTTATTTATCTTCTCCATATTTCTTTGTTACAACATTTCATAGGTTTCTTATAGCAAATTAATAAAATTTTAGTAAGTTAGTAATAGCAAACAAATGAACACAGACAATATCAATAAAAGAAAATACTTACAATGAAGTTCTTAGCTTTGCTAGAGACATATCCCCTATCTTTTGTCTTATGCACTTTGTTGTACAATTCACTATAAGTAACATAATAAGCAAAATCTTACTACATAGATTAGGTCACTTACTAAGTAAATGCTTATGAATCCCTACTACTACATTATGCAATGAACAAAATTACAAATTTCCAATACCAACTTGGTAAATGCAAAGATAAGACTATATATAGTTGTTGATGTTTCATCTCAAAATAACACTAATCACACAACTTGGAATATTACCATTTTCTCGTATAAATAATTGATATCATGAAACCTTGACAAATAAATAATATTCTTTTCACGTACATTATTAAATCATTATTCTTTGTGCTTTTGCGAGGTAAAGTATCATTTGCAAATTTGCAACATATTAGTGATGATATATACCCTCGTTAACTGTAACTCTAATTTAACAACCTAGTTTCTGAGAGATTAGTGAGAGATATTTATGTCGCAAATTTGCAAGGGAAATGCAAGGCAAATAATCCCTGGGTAACGTTAATTTTATATTTACAACAATTTTTTCTTTGTTGGCGAGATATCTGCGACAAAATAATTCCCTTGCTGAATAATTTATTATACTTGTGAGGGAATAGCGAGAGAACTTTTGTCTTCAACAAGTCATTGCTAACTTACTTGGGTATAGAGAGAGAACAAAATCTGTCGCAAATCTATCGCAAGTTCACAAGTAATTAACGACGGAAATTTCCCTCGCTAAACATCCGTCGCTAATTAGCAAATTTCTTGTAGTGATTCTTTTTTTTAATTGACTCATTCTTCAATTAAACACTCAACCAACACAAATACGACACATTATTATAACACACAACAAAATTAACTCTAACAAAGGCATGAAGAACTCATAAGTAATATAATCTTCACCATCATCATTTAATAAAGATAGTAATAATGATAATGATCATATTAAGCATGACTACATTTGACTAACATTCAATTAAATTGCATGTAATATATGAAAAAAAATATTATGGCTTTTAATACTCTTTACATGTTTTATAAATCCATTTCACAAATCACCCAGTATATATTGAAATCTGCAAAAGAAAAAATTGTAGCTAGTTTGCTCTAAATTATTGTTATTATTATTGATGTTTTGTAAGTTTTACACAAAAATTACAGGGAATTTTGACTTACTTTAATTTTTCCTACTTCTTGTGAATTTGAAATTAACCAACTAACAACAACAATAAAAGGAATTGCAGAAATTCCTTATGAAATTACTTGGTAGTGTATATATACAAAAAAAATAATCTTGTAAATTTACTTGGAAATGTTTTTTTTTTTCGAATTTGGCTGCAAATAATTATTTAGGGATTTAAGTTCAGTTTTTCGTTCAAAAAAATTATAGTTTTTAAGAACAAATAATATTTATGGAAATTTAATTAGTATTACTATGAAAAAATATTACACGATTTTTTTTTTTTTGAATTCTGAAACTCATAAGGAAAACTTATCTTCGAAATTTTTTCTTGAGGATGAAAATTCACGGGGAAATTAAATAAGTTTTTCTTTAAATTTTCCATGGTAATCCATGGAAAAGTCTACAAGAAACGGGCAAAAATCTTGTCATGGATATATAGATCCCCCCCTCTTCTTGAATAATTTTTGGAAAATCATGCAGAGCAATAGTAGTACTCTAAATAAGTTATCCAAAAAGGGCATGAATTAATGCGTGATGAAGCTTGATAGCAGATCAAAAAAATTCTTATCGATGAAGAAACGACATTGATCTCATCATGGTTGCATTTCATTCCCCATTCCCGAGTGCGACTCCGGCCTACCTACAAAAAGAATATGTTGTTTTTTCACTCTACCAAATTTGAGGGTCTCTGCATCGGGAAAAAAGAGGGCATCAAAGATAAAGCAAGGAATAAATAGACAAAAGAACACACGTTAATTAATCAATAGCCCTCTGTTTTGAAGTATTAATTATTGAACCATTAAAGCTAAGAGGCAACTAGAAGATTTTGTCTAGTGACTTAGAAAGATATTCGTTCATGATATATAAAGTTGGATATACATAACATTTCATGTTTTGAACTCTTAAGTGTTGGTGCTGTGCCCAAAAAGGATCTGACCACAACTTTAAGCCTTTAATTTACTGGTGCTGAGTTTATAAAAAAAGTAAAGCTAGCAATTTATAAAGACTAGCGCCAATTATATATTTATAATACAACACATTATATATATATATATATATATATATATATATATATGTGTGTGTGTGTGTCAATTTTGCAAACTTTCTTTCCCCTTTCATGCTTTCTTTCTGAATTACTTGTCTCATCTTTTCTCTAATTACTCCACTTGCCGCATCCTTTGCAAAATCGTATTTCGAAAAAAATCTGACATATTAGTGGGTGACTCAATGGGTGTGTTTCATCAGCAGACGCAAAATGATAGGAGTGAAAATTGATACATATCTAAACGCAATGCGTTTCTATTTGAATATATATTATATATTTTTAAAATGATTCATTTATTAAAAAATTAACATTTAATAAAATACCATAAGTACATGCATATAAAAATTACTGAAACTTTTGCTTCAAAAATCTTATTTTACTTTTTTATAATTGACAGCTTTATGTTTTCTCTTATTTCAATTCTTTCATCTTGCAAATGATTCGATAGGAATAAAAAGGAAATAGCAGAAGAATTCATTTTCAGGAAATTAAACTTCAAAGCTCAAAGACACATGTACAGTCCAACATTATTCAATGATTGAAAGACCTCCATTTTGTGACATATATGCATTTGAAACTATAAATGTATTTTCATTTTGCCTGTCAGCCTCTTAAATGAGTGAACGAATTATTTTACCTTCTTTCCATTTTTTTCTCATCTAGTACTTCCCCAGTCATTGATAATTGTAGGGGATAAATTCACTTTTTCGGATTGGTGTTGGTCGCCATTACGGTGCACGGTTCGTTTAGTTTAACTTTATCACTCAGTTCTGAATACTTCGTTTTTCTGAACCTTTTATTATATGAATTGGAGTACTCATCATATTTTTTACAATCAATTTCAAAAAAAAAAAAAAAAATACATGTGTACATGAGCTGAAAGCGTAGGGCTCTTTAATCAGTACTTAGGCTTTTTAAGTGTCTGAATTATAAGACTTACTCCAACGTGTGATGTCCATAATTTTTATTTTTATTTTATTTCATTATGGTTGTTTGAGTATTAATTTAATAATGTGCTTGGGAACATGTCAATCTGTCAGCTAGTTAGTTAAGCTTAAAAATATTTTTATTTGATTATGTAAGCTGATTCCACCATCATCCATGAATAGACAGCGATTAGCAATGTTTCCACACACTCGCATATACACAGTATAATCATGCATATAGCTTTCTTTATTAAAACTTCTCTTCCATGCATGGGAGCCACTATCCCCTTTTGCGGAACAAATTTACAGACCAAGCCATTAAAAAAAGAAAAAGAAGAAGCTTATAGGTTAAGAAACTTAGTCCACTACTACTCAAAACCCTAAAAAATAAATAAAACAAAAAGAAGATGAGGGAATGAGGGAATAAGCGCAAAGTAAAGAGAAATTAAAGCCTCTTCCTGCTTTCTTCCCTCCACCCTCCTCCTCCTTTAATGCTCCTTTTTCCCTTTCTTTCTCCTCTCTGGTATTCCCTTGGTGTGGATTCTCCACCATCTCCCTAAAGAGCCATCAAACTTTATAAAAAGAAAAAACATAAAAGCATTTGAACACCATGGTTTTCTCCTCTATTCCAGTCTTTGTAGATCCTCCCAATTGGCAGCAGGTAATAAGGTTTTCCTCAATTTTCAGCCACAGCTTCTGAACCCTAAAAAGAGAGTTTTTAAAAATGTATCTAATTGCAAAAGATAAATTATTCCTATTCCTTGTAATATCTCCCTGAATATACCAGATTTTGTATCCAATTTCTATCATATAACTAACTTTTTTTTCTTTCTTTCTTTCGTCTCTTTTCCTTTTGTTCTTGATCTGTGTTTTGCAGCAACCAAATAATCATCCTCAAGCAAACAACAATGGTGGTGACAACACTCAGCTTCTTCCACCTTTGCCACCACATCAAGCTCATGTGGGAGGTTCTGTGGGTTCAATCAGGCCAGGTTCCATGGCAGATCGAGCTAGGCTAGCTAAGATACCACCACCAGAAGCAGCTCTCAAGTGTCCACGTTGTGATTCCACCAACACTAAATTTTGCTACTTCAACAACTATAGCCTCTCTCAGCCACGCCACTTCTGCAAGACTTGTAGGCGCTATTGGACAAGAGGGGGTGCCCTAAGAAACGTTCCTGTGGGTGGAGGGTGCCGTAGGAACAAGAAGAACAAGAGGAGTAGTCGCTCTAAGTCTCCAGCATCATCGGAGAAACAACAAACAATTTCTGGTTCCACAAGTGCAATAGTCCCCTCTGGTGGAACCACTCATGAACAGATTGGGCATCAGTTTTCACAGCCACCGAACCTTCCCTTCTTGGCTTCTCTTCAGAACCTTAATCGTTATGCTGTTGGAAACATGGGTCTCGGGTTGCGTGAGATTCACGAACAGAACGAGAACATGGGGTTTCAGATTGGTAATTCTTCTGCTGGTGGAGGAATGGATCAGTGGCGCTTGCATCAGCAGGTTCCTTTCTTGAATGGTTTTGAATCAACTTCAGCTGGTTCATACCCTTTTCAAAATGAAAGTATTAATGAAACACCTTCTGGTTTTGGTGGGGACATCACAACGAATTCTAGGGTTTCTCAAATGCCATCGGTTAAAATGGAGGAAAGTGGTGCTTTGAATTTGTCAAGATCAACACTCAATAATGTCTCAGAAAATAACCAATACTATTCATGGACTGATATGTCACGTCTTGCTTCTTCTTCTGCTACTCATCTCTTGTAACTTTGAACATATAACGTGTATGTGGTCAATAACCACATCACCCGAATTGTTATGTCCTTGATGGATCAGAGAAATTCTCAAACGATGTGGATATTTGTTCCACTGAACACCCTCGACTTGACTTCATTCCAAGTTCCCACTATCATCAGTTGACAGAAATTAACGCAGACATGGTAGAATTGATGTCTTCTCTTCTTGTAATTGCAATTCCGGTCATTGATTTGTGTTTATGTTTTTTTTTTTTCTTCATCCAGTCGAGTATTTTGTGTACTATATACATGGGCTTGCTTTAATTGTATAACTGTGTGTGCATGTAATGTTTTGTGTTTCTGCTATCTGACACCTTGTGATCTCATTTCGGTACAAAACTTCTTCTCTAAGTAACTTATTTACTTAACACTTTTTTGTTTATTATATATTTATAAGCGCTAGCTAGAATTAACTCAACAATATCACACACGCGCACACACACACACACACACTCTAGTTTTTGCCTACATATGATTATCAGATTCGGCTAACACGATCTAGCACAGATATCAGAAAAGAAGAAAAGCTATGTTGTTTACAGTACTAAAGAATGTGACAATCCACTCCACGTTAGCTTTAGCCAAGGTAGTATATCTCGGGATAAGTTTGTTTAAATTTTATGTTCGAGCTAGCACTTTATACAAGTTTTTTCCCCCTCAATTTGTGAAACATTCTTAATGCAAAGCATAGTAGCATGCATATATATCCCATGCTGCATGTTACTAGCTGTTTGTGATACGAATGTTTGTCATGCATCTTGGAGTGGACATGACATGATATAGCAATAGGATAATTCAAGGAAAAGACCTAAGCTAGCGTGTGACACCATATAGAGATGATTTATTGTAAGTAACTCTTTCCTCCTTACTCATTTTTTTTTTAACTTTTTCTTTTCTCTTTAGTCACTGTGAGTACTTTAGCCAGCCTTTGCCAGTGCTGGAGTTAAGTATTCCTACTCACCCTCACTCTTTCTAGAGTGTGAAATTCTTGGAAACTTGAGTGCGACAGTTATTTAATGTACTGGAGCTACTCTTTACTTTTCCTCAATCGTGGTAAATTTTGTTTCCGACAAAGCTATTCATATCTTACTTTTAGCATATAATAGAAATGGGTGATTTTTCCTTTTAAGATCCTTCTTATGTTAATAATTAACGTGATGATACATGCCATAGATGATAGATACAAAATAATTACAACAGAACTTTTCATGCATTATTTATGTAGCTTTCATTAATTTAATTTTTGTGTATTTCTTTATTACCATGATATTAATTGTTATGTTATTTTTATTTATTTTACTAACGTGAAAGTAGTTTTTTTTGGAGTTTTGAAATTCTGTTTTCATATATATACAATTTCTAGAACAAGGATAGAAAACATTATATTTCTGTTTTCGGATTAAGAAATAATATGTGAATAAGACATGAAATAAGAAATGAAATCAAACAAGTAATTCGGTTACATATAACAAACAAGAAACGTGTGCAAAGTGGAGGGGAAAGGGCGAAGAGGGAGAAATTTTAATGAAACATTAGACATCATGAGTCAAGGGTGTTGCAATTATCTATTAGATTCATAAGATGGGACGTCGCAATGTGTGTTTGTTGTTTTGAGGTTGAAAGTGGAAGCCAAATGTAACCATTGGTAAGAAGACGCCAAAATCTCACTCAAAATCATGCAATTCTAAATTCGACCAAACTGAGCTGAGTGACTATTCTAGAACTTCTTCAGCAGAATGATGCAAGATACAAACATTGATTGTTAATTATGAAATTCCTTTTGGGCCATGTTTAATTACGCACTTGAATACGAAAGGAAAAAGAAAAAGAGATTCTACGGTCAAAATAAGTGTGACCTTTTTCTACGTGTTGGGGTCATTTCTTATTATCCCCATACCATATGCCTCTTTGGAGTGATCGATGTTGCCATTCGAAATTTAACAAAACACAGTCCACAAAGATCTTCCACACTAATAATGACAAACTTGATTATTATAAGCATCCCACCAGGAATTAATGAATGAATTATCTAATAAAAAAAAAAGAGGGCATATATCGATCATTGAGGTGATGATAACTTTTGTAAGGACCAATTAATATTGCTACCTTTTAAGAACGATAAAAAAAAAAAAAGCAACAGAAGACTAACGCAGACAAAAGCTCTCTCCGTGTCTTTGGACGTAGGAAGTAAATGATCACCCAGATTCCAAAAATGTAGGTGTGTATTGGTCTCAAAGAAGAAACATATTGGAGAGTTAAAGGAAAAAAGAATCAGTGTAGGGGGCTCAAAAATTCATGCACTCTTCATGGAATGGTGTGATACTGCAACTCAGTGTGACTTTTATTGTGTTTGAACAGTGCTTATAAGCATATATAATTTATCCTTTGTAAACATACGTTATCTATATGGGTGGCAAGCCTCAAATTTAAAGGGCCCCTAACATATATGCTTCCTTTGTCTTACTTTACTTTCCCCATCTTCATTCATTACCTTCTTTCATTTGCATCTTCTTATATTCTTTTTCCCCTTTGCCTTCTTGTATTTTCTGTTTTCTTTCCCTTCCCTTTTCTTTTTACATATGCGTGGGGACCTCTCCATCCATCAGTGGCAGAGACCGCTTCTAACTTTCGCGGGTGTTTTAGCAAATTTCACAAGTATTTATTAACGTATACATTCTTATATTTTTACTATAAATGTCTTAATAAGTTACATTATATTGTATTTTAAGATATTTTTTAATTGTAATTTATTAATATATTTATACTAAGAAAATAAATGTATATACTATATCATGATCACTCTTTATATATATATATATATATATATATATATATATATATATAATCAATTCCTTAGTAACAGTGAATTCAAAGCTGAAACGAAAGTATATACTATGTCACGATCGATTTTTCATACTTCCACCTAATTAAATACCATATATATATATATATATATATATATATATATATATATATAGTATGTAGGTACATCATGCGTAAATATCTTGATGCATGCATGCATTATTGAACATTATCATATACATAAAGATAAAAACAAAATTAAATTTTTAAGTTAAATATTTAAATAAAAAATTAAGAATAGTGAGTTCAAATATATAAAATTAAAGAGTATAAAATATAAAAATAATTAATTCAAATATATAAAATTAGGAAGGATAAGATATAAAAATATTAGATAATTATATGTAATTTTTTAAAGTGAAGAGAGCATATACATACCTTCACTTAAGAATAGAGTGGCCACTGCTAGAAACCCTAATGTTAAATCAAAATGTACTTTTGTAGGGGTAAAATTTGCTTGTGAATTAATATTGTTAACCAAAATTACTTTTTTTAACCAAGCAATCCTTCAACACAGAACTAAGAATTAACTTTTCAAAATAGTGAGATTCATTTTAAGGATTTATCTCTCCAAATAAATGCTTTTTCATATTTACAAAAATGTGAATGAAGCTCTAGTAAAAAAAATGTGAACAAAGATATTTTTGAGCATGGAATTACGAAAATAACATTGAAAACCAAGACATATTAAATGAAATGCACCAAGCAGGCAGGCACCATCATTTTCGGAGAAACAAAATCAGAGAGAGAATCAAATTTTGATCTTGAAGACGAATCCCTCGAAAACCGAAAGGTGCACCAAATCACAGGAAAACGACACCGAATTAGCAAGGTAGGAATATATCAATTTGGTGGATTTAAGAACTAGATATTTAGCTGCAAATTGCCAAAATGAAGCGTGGAATCTTTTAGATTAGAGCTAGAAATGGTATGGCAGCGAAAAATCTATTGGGGCACTTGTAATAATCCAAGTAAATCTAAGTGCGTGAATTGCAGAACTAGCTAGAATGGAATGCATATAATACCGTCAAAACCTTCTCACATTTTATTAGGGGCGTTTTAGTACTACTTAATGCTTCTACAAATTCGAGACGTTTAAAAATGTTGGGACTTTTATGGAAAAGATGGTTTGACCTGGCCTTTTAAGAAATAAATTAATTATTAGAAAATTAAAGGGCTTTGTATTATTAATTACTCTTGTGACATTATGAGCCAATTAACTTCTTATTTGTGAAAGGTCATACATTTAACTTTTATTTTCTTAAAAGAAAATGGTTAGCGTCCAGTATTATTTGCATTAATTTTGTGTCTCATTAATTATTGCATCCAGTGTTAGTGAGACATAAAATTTATAAAATATTAATAATTTCAGAATAAAAAGAAAAGACGAAAATATTTATATTATTTTTTTAAGAAGACTGGCTGCTATCATGATTAAGAGAATACATCTCAACTATATTGGCATTCATCTCTTAAACACCCTCAACAAGCCCAATATATATTAAAGACCAAAGTGAGGAAAAAGCATGGAAGGACCGTTCCAAGACCCATGAACCAAAAAAAGATCAAAACCTGTAATTAGGCCTAACCTATTGTGCATATAATCAAGCTATACAGAAGGATGTGATTGAATCCCACCAAGTAAAGAAATTAACTGTAAGACCATGATCAGCTAACTTATCAGCACAAGCGTTAAAGCGTTACCTTTCCTGCATACGTGAGAAACACAAAAATGCATTTGAGAGGTAAAAAAATAAGACTGTTCAGCCAGCGATTTCTAAGCTTCCAGGAAACAAGAGAAGAATTGGACAACTAATGTTAAGTCCGTTTCAACTTTCAAGCCAAAATCGTAACCAACCTTTTTGCCAAGCTGTTTCAATGGCCAAAATAGCACCACCCATAATTTAGCTACAAAAGCCGTGGATATACCAATGTTGATGCTGAAGCTACCTACCTAAAACATTTATATTTTTTAAACAAATCAGATATCTTATAAGTTATGAACTGATCAGAAGTGTAAAGTTTAAAGATTAATTGATTAAATTGAAATATTTGGTGTGATTAACTAATAAGTTCGACTGCTGCTGCTACTTACTATGAAAAAGAAACTTGTGACATTATTACCTCCATTCCACAAAATACCAATGACGCCAAAATTCAAACTACTTGGGTGGCTACTTTTACCCAAACAAAATTGACTCAGTTTAGTCCTTATGGATGTTATTCTTGAATCAGACACCACTAGTTTTGACTAAATTAAAAACATGAAAAAGACCTTGTGCCCTTCATCATCAGGCTTCACCTTATGAAAAAGTCAGGTATGTAGTTTTTTCTTCCCTGTTTGTTAAACAGCAATCATTACGTCCATTCCACAAATACCAACAAGCAAAACGGAAAGATAATACTCCGATCCAGACCTGTATCGTGCCCCATGTTGCATTGGTCATTAACTGTTTTATGCGTTGCATACCTTGTCTTTTATTTCAACTAATCATTCACTATAAGATTTGGAATGATAAGAATTCATTTTCAAATCACTTGATCATTTTTGCTGACATAATAACTCTAATATGACGTTATGAACTAACGTTTTCGAAATGATAAATTGCTAGATAAAAAAATACAAATGAATGACTTTATACTTTTATAACATCTCTAACATCATGTGATGCTGTACGAATAAACAAAACATCTCTTCATTAAAATCTGAGGATGATTAGAATATAGTACATGTTACAAATTATACATTTTCCACGTCAAGCTTGCCCATTTGCTTCGATTTCTTCTTGCCCATTTTCACAAGCTTTTTGCATTACATCTCTGCTGAATATCACACAAACAACAAATACTTATGGAGTAGGAAGGTGATCTTCCACCCTTTCCTCCAAACAGATGCTTCTTTCAACACTTTAAAAGGAACAAAAAGACAAAATGAACAAAGTATAACAAGACATCTTAGGAATCATCGGGGTTAGTAATCAAAGGTGGTTGGGTATCCTCGTTCTGAGCTTGAGTTTCAGTTTGTATTGGAACTTCCTGCTGTTGCTCAACTAACCTGCTCATACGCTCTAGCAATTGTCCGGCCTTTCTTTTGCCTCTGTCTGTACCATTTTGAGCCAATTCTAACAGTGGACCCATCACCCCCAGCTCTTGTGCCTGTGCAAGATATTGTTGATCTCCAGAACAAAGGTGAACTAAAACAGCAGCTGCATTCTCTTTGTTCCTTGGTGAGCCATTCCCAATAAACTCTACTAAAACTGGCACTGCCTCTGAAGCTCTAATAGTAGCCTTCCCTTCAGGATGGCTAGCCAATATTGCCAAAATAGCTAATGCTTCATCCACCATGCCCCTGCTAGGTTCAGTCAGTAGCTGCATCAGCGTTGGAATAACGCCAGCCCTCACTGCCTTTCCCTTGTTGCCCTGATAAATGCACAAATTGAAGAGTGCTGTTGCAGCATCTTTCTTACCCCTTTGGGTACCCTCACTTAGCAGTGTCACTAGTGGTGGTATGGCTCCTAAAGATCCAATTGTAACCTTGTTTTCATCTATAACTGAAAGGCTGAAAAGTGTTGCTGCTGCATTTTCCCGAGCCTCCATGCTTCCCTTCTTCAGCACATGAACTATACCTGGAACTGCTCCTGAAGAAACAATACTTCCTTTGTTGTTTTCGTATATGGAAAGATTCAGGAGAGCTGTCACAGCATGTTCTTGAGTGCGGGAGTCAGGCACAGACAAGAGACCAACAAGGAGAGGTATTGCACCAGCTTCAGCAATGGCAACGCGGTTATCAGCATTGCGCTTTGCAAGAAGGCGGATCTCACCTGCAGCTGATCTCTGGTCTTCAGGACTCACAGATGTGAGCTTTTGGAGAAGACTTCCAATCTTACTTTGCTCAGCAGGAGAGTAGGCTGATGCTGATTTACTAGGTTGTGAATCGCTAGGTCGTTTTGGTGGCTCTATGCCATTGGCTTCACACCATTGTTCTATGAGGCTCCGTAATACATAGTTAGGTGTGAGAACAGTACTAGTGAGAGTCTGCTGTGTTTTGGGGCAGGTCCCGTGGCCTGCTTGCAACCACTTCTCAATACAAGTACGCTCATAAGTCTGCAGATGAGAACAAGATGTATTTGAGTGGGCAATGTGACATTATAAACAAAACTCAGAAGCAGCAGTAAAATGTCAATAGTGTGAACAGAAATCAGCAATCACAAATGTATTACATAGGTCAATAGATCAATTAGAAGGGTGTAATATAGAAAAACCTTCAGTTTCTATACCAAGTTTCCAAGTTCAACCAAGATTTATGTTTCACAACAATCCATGAATATACAAAGCAATAGTACATGTTGCAATCCGTCCAAGTAATGTGATGCTCAATAGCTTCAGAATTTTAAAATAAAGTTTTTTTAAGAGGATTTTAAAATAAAGTAGGGACCATTAGTTTTGCTTTCACGTATTTCTTTCACATAACATGACCCTGTCATGTTAATGAGTAAAATTAGACAATCCTTATCCAGAAAAAAATTAGATATCTTAAACAAAATTGTACTAGAACATGGTGCCTTTAACAGGCATTTTTACTTTCAAGCACACATACAGGGATCATCTGATATTTCAATTTGCCAAGTGACGAAGGATAATGGTCAACTGCACAGTATTTGCAATTTAGCTGTCAGGAAGCATCATATAATGTACATACCTGTCCTGTTGCAACAATGACAGGGTCCTTCATTAATTCCAGGGAAATCGGACATCGAAAATCATCAGGGATAACAGGAGCCTGATGACTCTTTTCATTTGTCCCAAGTCCATAGACTTTTGAGAAAATGCCTTTTCCTCCTAAATTATCATCCTTGACTAGATTTTCTATTTGCACAAAATCCTTTATCTTCTTCAATAACATTGACATTTTCTCAATGCGTGCTCCTGGATCCCCACCACTTGATGCCACCATCTCATGCAAAGCAAGTGATTCTTGCGTAAGATCAGCTATTCCCATCAATTGCAATTTTTCAGCTAATTTACTTAGAACAGATGGATCTGTAGCTGCATCACTGCTGCTGTTGTAAACAGACAACATATCCTCATACAACCTGACATCTGGTTCATCAACCCTCCCTTTAGCTCTTCTGAACTGGGTAAGAACCAACTCAACCTGAAATTATTGGGAGAATTAAGCAAGATTGTGTAAATAGCAAAATAATTAGAGATAAAGAAGCGCCACAGCGGTGCAGTATCCATTCTAATCTCAATAGCTAACTAGAGGAAGGAACATTCAACGGATCAGATTTGGCTGACTAATATCACTGTCTTGCATGCATACAATAGTTTATATATAATTGAAATATTTATACCTGCTCTTTAACTTCATCTGATATTTCAAGTTTATCATAGGAAATACCACCCAATGACTGTTCCAACTGAGCTGTCACCTCGTAGAACTTATTCATAATATCGTCCCGCTCAAGTACCTGAAAACAGGAATAAAGATGACAGAATCAACAGTAAGGCAGCAGAAATCATTTTATCAGATGCATATTTCCATAATGTTTTCTCCAAACATATCATTCAACCATAGTTCTAACAGGTCCCAATCACATGAGAAATAGAACTGCGAGCAACCACAGGTCACAACAAGCATACAAGAATGCCTCCCTATGAAACTGTAAGTAAACTAAGATTCTCTCATGTAGACATAAAATTAATGCAATGTTAACATACATTTAAGTAAAATTATTACAGAGATTTTTAAGTAGTACTAATATTGCAAATTGCATTAAATTTCGTATAGTTGCATATAAGCGGATTAGCTTGACCATTTCAAAGTCCCACAATATATAATAAATTTGATACCACGGATAATGTTTTTATGATAATTGATGTAAGAAATTTGTAAAGAATATAAAAAATACCCTTTGCCTACCTCTACATTTTACCTTTTAACTTTTTCTGCAAAGCTCCCCACAACAGATGTAGGTTATCTATTATCCAAATAACAGTTGTCCAAACCGGTTGGACCATGTAGCAAAATTACCAAAATGCTAAAAATATACCAAAGTAAAACAAATCCAACTTTGAAATCCCATGGTAATTTCAATCAAGAGGTTTTAATCACAGAAAGGGTCCTATTCACAATCCATATTATATATTAGCTTCTCATCAATCATAGGAACCAAACATCAACGGTAGAATATCTGGCACACTAGATCAACAAGTACGGCTGGCTAGAAAAGGGAATCCCCGAAGTTTTTAACTGTATGAAATACATTGCATTCAGAAATCTCCCTTCCTCTCGTATATGTGTGCGCGTGCAAGCCTGTATATATCTTTAAATCTCCCTTCTGAAGTTGGGAAAGTATCTCAAGCAAAGGAAGAAAAAACATAAAAAAATCTTTATTCAAGTTCCTATCTAAAGCTTGATAACAATCAGAGATGAAAGGGAGAGGATTCTTTCGTTGACATCCACATCCAGGTACAGCCAGGCACACATCAACAAACCTATCAGGAAACAAGACCTACAAATTGTCCAAGGTCTTGAGAAGTTTTAGGCAAGGCTTTAAAAAACGATCAGAGACTGGCAATTGTTCGCAGTTTCCCGCGATATCAAGAAACGCGTCAAAAAGCAACCACAATTTAAAACTTTGGCTGGCTTATAGTTTCAGCAAATACAATCAAAAACAAAAACACTAAACCAGCTCCAAGCTTTCTTTTCTTTACAATTTCCAAATACCATGAATCATATCCTCAATGCGATCAACAATCATCATATAAAAGAGGCAAAAAAACAAAAGCAGTTCAAAAACCAAAATAAATTTATAAAAAAAATTAAAAATAATCCAGTGTATGTAGCTGCAAAATCGTTACTGCTAAAACTAATTTCGATAGCGAGTTCAATAGAAAGTAGAAAACAACAACAACAATAATAATAGAGAGTAAGAAAAACAAACCAAGTAAAGCTTGCTGCCTTCGCTTCCGAATCTGAGGAGTTCCCTAGCGGATTGGAGAGCTTCCTTGAAGGCGAGGACGGCGTTGGAAGTGTCCTCGGGAAGCGCGTCTTTGTTCATGTCCCTAATCTCCTCGAACATCGGGATCAGAAGCTTCAGCCGCCGCGCCAAGTTGCAGTACTGCTTCTTCACCGGAGGCCTGTACTCGGAGATGCTGGCTATCTCGTTCACCAACTCGATCACCTTGCTCGCGTTCTCACCGTCCATGCTCGCAGATCCCGCTATACGCCGCCGTTTTAGTTGGATTGCCGGAGATCGAAGTCGCGGCGGGTCATAGTCGCTCGCTCGTCAACGACAGGGAATTCTCAGACACTGCTGTTAAGAGAAGGGTAGATAGATAAACAGAGAGAAACGCGTAATGCTTTTGGTTGTCTAATTTTCTTTTTGTGGCGGCTGCTGGAGCTGAGTCAGCTAAGAGATCGAGTTTTGCTATGGGACTGGCTCGGCTCCTTTCAGCTTGGCTTTGGCTAGTGCGGCGCTGAACTAGAAGTTCTGTTAATTCAGTTTAACGAATTACCGTAAGGTAAGTAACGTATAATAGTGACAGTAAAATACAACAACTACGAGAACAAGTCTTTGATGGCGACACAGCAAGAGCAAATCTTGTTGCCTTTGTTTGTGACTGTTGCCTGTCAATTTTACTTTTGGAGAATGGCAAAAGAATTATTCACTCCCATTATATTAAAGTTGTAATTTTTTAAAATAGACTTGTTTTTTTAAGTAAAATCTTGATTTTTAAATTTATAAATAATTGTTGACGAGAAGAAAAAAATTGATTAAAAATTGTTAGTCAAGTTCTTAACAAAAAAAAAAAGAAATTACTTATCAATAAAATAAGTGACATTTCACATTTATATATAATAATAATATTAATAATATAAGCATTTAACTTTTTAAAAATAGGCTAAATATTTTTTCCTGTAATTTAATATTTTTTTATTTTTGTCTCTACAAAAAATATTTAAATAATTTTAAAATGTGTTTTTTTGTTTTTATTCTTAAAATGTTTTAGATAGTATTTTTTACGTTTAAAATATTTTTTTACTATTTAAAGTATTATTTTAAAAATGAAAATAAAATAAGCATATTTTGAAAAAAAAAGAAAATGAAAAAAATTACAGAAATGAAAATCGGTAAATTACATGAAAGTAAAATTTATTTAAAACAAACTAAAATATCAAAATTGCCATATCATTTGCTATTTATTTTTTCATTCTTCTGTTATAACTTATAATAACTTTCTGGAGAGTAAGTAACTATTAACTAGTTCTCAGCACAGCCAGGTCCATGTATCGAGTATCGAGTATCAACTTGAGAGCATGTAGAAATAAATTTTCATGAATTTAAAAGAAGATAAAATAAAACGGAATGCTAGTAGGCCAAGTCTTGCGTGAGTGTCCTTTTTGGGTGTTGCAGTGTCCTCATAAGCTAGTTAATAAACTTTACACTATTACTATATTTTTAAAACTATTTTTTTAAGTTTTTGCTGTTATGAAAATCTGAAAATGTCATAAACGGATTTGCAAAATAAAGAAAACAAAATGACTCTAAGTAAAGATTTTTCAAGTCCATCAATTATGAAAGAATTATGAAAGAATAGTTTAGTATATGAGAGTTTTTGAAAATAAACAGTAATAAGAATCAAATGAGTAAAGATTTAAAGATAACATGTATTTATAATATGAATCTTAGTTCTTTATTGATAATTAATTTGTTGATAAAATAACATATAATATTATGTTATTATATAATTTAAATAAGAAATAATGTGTATATTATAATAAGGAATAATTTATAAATAATCCTTTAAAAATAATTAAAGAGATTTTAAAAGATAAAATGATTACGAATAAATAGACTTAGCAGATATATTGGTCAAATAGATCCGACTGACTATTGAGGGTTGATGTAGTAAGACTGACACGGCGCAAGTGTACTATAGTAGGGTTGATGGTTGACATGGAAAGCGAAAATATGCATTATTATTATAACAAAGTCGACACGAAGAACCATAAATGTGTACTATTAATATAAGATCAACATAAAAGATGAATAGTGTATCTTGACCCTAAATTAATAACCACATATAATTTCATCATTTTGTACAATGCAGTTTAATATATAAATACAGCAAAAGAGGGAATAAAACACTACCCCCAAATATCAATTTCAGCGCTTGCCGCGGCTTTCTGAGGCAAAAACTATCGTGCTGGCTTCGTGAAGAAATGCACCTATATATATATATATATATATATATATATATATATATATATATATATATATATATATATATGCCGCTTCACGATCACCTTGCACTTGCAGTTGCAGCAGGGTGTTTACGATAAGGATGAGGCGGTGAAACTAGTCAATGTCATCAATCAATCAGCTTAATTACATGTTATTTGATAATACATGTAATCATGCTAAAAATAATATGATACTCCTTTTATAAACTTGTATACTTCTATAGAAATTTCGTATCTTTTGTTCCAAAATCCGTAACTTTCATAACTATTTTCTTATATAATTTTTTTTTCCATCATACGTATTGCTTTTTTTCTATCATTTTTAAGCTTCTCTTTAACCATTTTTTTATCACTATTTTTCACCCCATTAGAAATCATAAATTCATCAATAGTAATTATGATTTTTTTTGGTTGAAGTTTTGAAAAATAATACCTGCACGCTCCTTTTTAAGAGAGAGATTTGAAAGAAAGAGTTTATGTACAGTACGATTAATATTAAACACAATCAATACATTACGTAATTTATGAATTTGCACGAGTGTTGCTCAGTCAAATCATACAAAAGTCCAAGAAAAGAAAAGAAAAAAAAAAAGACACGCACAAGTAAGTTCTTTTGGCATATAAAAATTCATTGGGTTCCATATTAAATTCAAAACACATATTAAGTTATCAACAATAGTTTAATTTGCAGCCTTATAAATTAAATGGTAAACTAAACAAGGAAAAAATCTTTTAAATTTTAAAAAGAAGTATGCTGGTAACAAGTTTTTTAAAATATTCTTATTATTTAATTTTTTAACTGAAATTTTTATTCTTATTATTTAATGAAATCAATTTTACTAATAAATAAATAAGTCTAAATAATTTAAGAAGACTTGTATAAGATTTCTTTCAATTAAAAAAATGATAGAAAAAAAAATGCTTGCCTTGTTATCAGTTGCCTTTATGAAAACTGTTTTAGATAACAATTCCAATTCTCCCATGGCCAAATAAGTTGCTTATAATTAATGCAGCATGCTAACATATATGCACTCCTAATGTTTGAACAGAACATGACCAAGCAAATTTGCTAGAGCGGCCAAACTGTGTGGGACCCACTACGAAGCCAAAGAAAAAGACATGGTGTCCATATAATATCCTTGAGTTAGGAATAAAAGTCAAAGTAGTTACATGAAAGGTTGCCATATATACATACAGTGGACCACGTGAGCTTGGACCCAGTTAAGCGATGGCGGATGTGGTGGGTATATAATCATATTGACTTCTTAGATATGTGTGTTAGAGTTTCAATTTCTTTAAGATTTTTTTAATTAGAGAAAACAGCAATATTTACTTACTAAGTCAAATACTAATATATTAATTTTACTTGTGATATGATTATCATAGTTGTGAAATCTATTATGCTTATTAATATGGTCGAAGTAATGGGTCAATATTTTAATTTGTATATCAGTAATTGGTCTAATTTAACTCGATATATATTATAAATTTAAAATTATATGTATTTCTTATATATAAATATATAATCAACATTATTTGAGTAAGAAAAATTTATTAACTCCAAAATTGAAATTTTATAAAAAATCAATTTTTTCAATTTTTTTTCAAAAAAAAATCAAATAGAAACCTGACTGAGTCGGATCGGTCCAACCAAAAATCTAACCGATTTGATTAAGTCAACCCAACCCAGATCAGTTACATTTTTTATCCGAACACATAATCGACCTAATTTTGTTAGTGGGTTCCAATACCGATTTTTATAATACTAATTATTATCATTGATTCATGAAAATTTTATATATAATTAAAATTTAACATATATTCTATTGTTAAATAAATCATTTCTTCATAAGTGAAGGTAATAAAATCTTGTATCATTACATTAATTTTAAATATATATATATATATAAAAGAAAAAGTAATACTCAAAGAAAAAAATAACTCCCTCACTCAAATAATTTTTACATCTCGAAAAGAATTAACTTTTTATTATCAATAGATAGATATTCAAACCAGAAAAAAAAATAGATATTCTTGGGATAACAAAAAAATGTAGACAGCCAAACTCAGCAGACGCCAGATAACTCGGCTCCACTTGAGGAAGAGATCAAATTCACAAGTACTCAAGTACAAATGTACAATACCAAAGAATAATGCCAAATACACTGTTAAGGGCCTCACTCTTATTAACACACAAAAAAAAGACATTGAAATTTTTATATAATTTAGAGAGAAGACATGATCAAACAACTTACCATATCAAGCTTTGAAAATGACTTCTTTAATATATATTTTTATCAAAAGGTTATTAGAGTAATACCAAAAAAATGACTTCTTTTATGCAATAATAAAATTTATAAAACTTTTATACTTAGCACACACACATATATATATATATATATATGTATATATATAGTTATTATATTTTCTAAAAAAAAATTTTGTTTTATACAATTTTTTAATAATACATAGATTCATGTGAAAAGTCCTGTTTTTTTTATAAATATATATTTATTAAATATAATAAATCTAGTATTCAATAATATAATTAAAGTTATTTATGTATTATGTATATGATAAATACTACAATTAATACCATATAGAAAAATATAATTTATATATTTATATAAATACTATAATAATCAACACAGAAAAACACAGTATGAATACTTCTTTCAGTTATTCTCAAGTCTAGTTTATTTATATAGATGTAGATACGAGGTCATTGATTTTTTTTTAAAAAAAATATTTTCTAATAAATAATATTAAAAAATGTAGATTTTTTATACCCGCGTATGGGGTTACTGATACCCGCCCCCGACCCTATCCCCGCCCCCGTCCCCCACCCTGTAATAAATAATATTAAAAAATAAAAAAAAAATATATTATTTTCTAATTTTTTTAATTGAATTGATTGATTTTGTTTTGTAATTTTAAAATTATGATCCCATATTTTACATGTGGATTTGTTATTATTATTTTTTTGTTACATAATTAATTTTTTTATCCTATTTTTCAATAAAAAAAGTTTTTTTTATTTTTTTATTTTTTAAATTTTAATCAAATAACGAGGGCGGGACGGGGCGGGAAAATTCCGACCCCAAGCGGAGGCGGGGATGGGGATGAATTTTAAAATCCGACAGAAACGGGGGCAAAGACAGGGAACGGATTTGGAGATAGAAACGTGAAATGCAATACCCGTCCCGATGCCATGTCTACATAACTTGTATCTTATAAGTAACACTATTTTTTCTTTTCAAGAAAACAACAATACACAAATACTTTATGGATGCTCTACACCAAAAACAACGAATCCCTTACCCTTGTAAAGGTACTTTGTTAGTTTGTTTTATTATAAGAAAAAACGTTATTTAAAAACTATAGGATCCGAAATTGGAGTTAATTATTTCCATTAATTAAAGAAGACACACATTCATATATGTAAAGTAATTTTATCATCTATTTTTAGATTATTTATACACATTTTAATTTTACCAATTGATACAAATATGATGCATCTAATTAATACTAATGTATAGAAAATTTCAAAAGACTTATTATCTCAACTGTCCTAATTTCTAAAGTAGAGGAAACTATAAATTAAAAAAAATATATATCTATAAAATATTAAACCTATGACTGATTAAATATAAGATTATTGAACATGCACATATTTGTTATTGATTTTATCTCGTGTCATAATAAAATAAACTATTCTATATCACAACCAAGACAAATTATTTATGATAAATAATATGATATTTTTTTATCAGCCTGACTTTTATCACATTTTTTATACTTTTTCTATGTGTTTATTTTTGTTGCATAAAAATAGTAAAGCATAAAGACACTCTCATAATATTAGTGGGTAGAGTATAATATGTTAGATTAAAGTATAAAAGAATCTATTATCAAATATGCAACACATGGTTCAAACAAAACTATTCATTTTTAGTTGATTTTTTTTTCCAAAGAAAAACAAAATCATTCAACTTACCACACATAAAAAATCATGGAGTCGCCTAATGCTATGTGTATTATTTTTACTTTTTTTTTGTTTACTGATAGGCTAATAAAACATTTAAGTTTATTTTAAAATTGAAGGGACAAAAAAAGTTAAGCATACTTGTGCTTTTAAAAAAAATCATGTCATTAAAGCCAACAATGATTGTTTTCTTAAATAATATTTGAAGTAACTTTTTTTAAAATCTTTTAATAATTTTTTTAATCAACTTCTATACCAAAAAATGACGTACCAAATTGTTATTAATAAAATGACGTACCAAAAAAATCCTTCTTTAAACAATTGGCTTTGATCTTTTGTTCGTCTAAAAAAGATCAACTTTTATTTTTAATTTTTTTTGTGAAGCTGTACTACTCAACCCAACTCTTCTGTATTTTTTAAAAAGGAAAAAAAAAATAAACTGAGAAAAAGATACTTAATCATTGAATAATTCTCAAAACATTATTTATGTAATTCAATGATTACTAAGGTCAATTAACCAGCCTAAATTAAGTTGTCAAAGTGAACATGTGCTTATATACTTCAAGATGGTTACCATGATAAGGGAGATTTAAAATAATTTTTTTTTATTTTAAATATGGTGAACCTTTTTACTAACACATGCAACATTTTTATTAACATATGAGGTCTTTTCTATTTTATAAATACAAATAACAACTTTTTTTTTCTGGTAAATTTAAAACATAAACTTTAGTTGTTTTATCTTTGAATCGACTCTCATTTCAAACTCATGGATATTTAAATGTTTCACATTCAATTTTAGAGCTCGGTCATCATCATCATCATCATGTTTATACTTTACACAAGGAATTATGTTATTTTTTCATATATTTATTTATTTAAGAATCAAACACAAAATAAAAAAGTTTATAGTAATATTTTTTATAGTTCAACCAATTGAACTAGACAATTGACACTTGACATTTTTCTCCATATATGCACAAATAATCTATGACCATTAGGTGGAGTTTAACATTTTTTAGATGATTATTGAATTGAGAATAATTTATCATGTAATAAAGTCTTTTCGATTAAGAATTAAATCTTGATTAATAATATTTATTTTATATGCAAGTATTGAAAATATGTAGTTGAGATTTATTCGACTCAAGTATTTTGTTCAATTAATTAAATTAAACTCTGTCAATATTTTATATGATAAATTATTCTCACTTTAATAATCTTTGCATCCAAGAAAATTTAAAATATTAATCTACCTATTGGTCCCATATACTTTGGTTAGTAGTATATTTAAGAGACATAATTTATCTAATACTTCCTTTGTTTATGTGTATGAGACTCAATTGTCTAATTCATCAACATTGAAAAAAATGGTTAATTTAATTGATAGTAATAAATTTATCCTAAATTAATAATTTTTAAAACTATCTTTGTAAATATTTGTCTCTCTTCTAATTGTTTGTCAATAAATTTTCTCTCTTTCTTTAATTAGAAATATTTTTAATTTAAAAATAATTAATGAAAAATATTATAAATTTGATCTCGTAAACATAAACAAATATAGTATTATTTATATTTTTTTAAGAGCGAAAGGAATGAGACGTTGGTTTTAGGCTTTTTGCCCGATTCAGTACTGCTCATGTTTCTATTGTGGGCTGGCTTCTTGGGCTAATTATATGGACGCCACAATAAATTTGCAATGGCATGCCTTTCAGAACCCTTAAGAAGATGAAGAAGATAACATTCTTGTTCATAGCCTCTACAGCTCTACGAGCTGCCAATAATAAGTCTGAATAATGATATTTTTCCACTTTTTCATGAGATATGAGATGAGTGTGGGAATGAGCAGTATAAAAAGAGAAAAGAAAAATGAAAAACGTGATGTGTAATGTAACAGACACACACACACACATATATATATATATATATAATGAAATTAGCCTATGCATGAATGGTCTTGTTTATTTAATTAATAGTCATTTGCAACAACATATCTCTACAAATTAGCAAGATTAATTAATAAAATCTCGCTACTTTTTAGTCATATATATTGAATCAATTAATTTTATTTTGTTTCTTGTATTAAATTTTAATACTTACTATTATAGATTACTCCTTTACCGTTATGGGATATGAAATTACTTATGATATATACATGTACAGGAAATCCTCTAGGTTGAGCATACGTACGTTGATATCCTCAACATGTCATTGACACTCACCATTTTATAACTGTTCTTTAGAGAAAAACTCTTCTAATGTGATCTCCTCACAAGATATCATTTTGCAAAATATCTATAGTTTATAATATATTCTTTGTAATTTATTTATATATCTGTATCTATATTTATAATTTATAATATATATAAATTAGACAACTTTTTCAAAGTTAAATAATAGATAATTGATGAACAATTATTGACAATTCTTTAATCAAATGATTCATATTCAAATTTGGTTAAACCTTGAATATAAAATAAATCATATCAAAAGGGAAATACCTCCTAACTTACACTCACAATTCTCGACAAGAATTTATCATGTCTTTTAATTGGACTACTTTGTACCAATATCATAGTAAGTAAAATAAATAGATTATATGTTATAAAATAATTTAATAATATTTTTAATTAAATGTGTATTGTTTAATAACTTAAAAATATACTTTTAATGAAAAGTCAATTATAAATTATATATAATAGTTTTAATTAGTTACCTTAATTATATATGTATTTAATAGTTACATTAATTTTCCAACTATACATTTTCAAATAATATATTTACCTTAATTTCAATTAATCTTACTTTTTCTATTTTAAAAAAAATAGATATCCCATCGTTACCTTGATTAGCTCATGAGAGTTGTCCATAAATAGTAAATACCATAAAAAATATAATTATTGATTTTAATCAATAAAATTTAAATGACATTTAATAAAAATTAAATTTATTTAATGGAATATCAAATAATTTTAAAATTTATGAAAACAATTGTAAACTAAATATATTATATTTAATAAGAAATTTTAATTTAATAGTTAAATTATTAAAATTTAATATATATATATATGTATATATATATATAAATGGAATTTGTTGCTGTACTCACAAATTTTGTTCAATACAAGTGCATTATGCAAAAACATAAATTTTGGACTAAAATTTCTTTTTTTCTTTTTTGTAATTCATTCATCTTAGTTATTTAATACTTTTTTTAAAAAAAAAAAAAAACTTATTTCTTTCTCCTAGTTCTATCTTCTTCCCATGTTTCCATATCCCTTAATTTCGGCTCTAACCTTCTCAAGTCCCCTCTACTTTTCACACACCCCATGGAACTCTCACTCTTTTCCTATGCCACCAAGTCTTCAAAAACCGTGTTCATTAGCAACCACATCACCGCTGTCATGCAAGTTGGCTTTCCATTTTTATTTAAAATAATTTAAATCTACTTTTATCCGCCAATGATTTATCTCGCGCTGTTACATGTCGATGCATGTCCATATCTTGAGTTTCATTCAAATAATAGTATCATAGGACCTGATTTGCTACTTAATTGTAAGTCTATGCAATTAATTTTATTATCTTTAAAATTAAATATTATATTACTATTATACCATGAAATAAATAAATTAAAGCAAAAGAAAAAAAATGGATTTTTACTCTAAATTTATGGTGCTGACTACTAATGTATTAATAAAAAATGCATTTGAGTGCATTAGCAAACTCATTCATATTGTATAAATGTAGATAAAGATAAAGTAAGCAAAAAAATAATGTGAAAAAGTGATTTCGTTAGAGGTTGATGCTTCTTGTTGGAGTAAAAGCACCGCTAACACCGCTACCTTGTTTTGAAGTTTTTTTTTACCAACAGTAAGCTAAGAATGTTATAGAAAAAGCTTGTTTTTTTTTTTTTTTATGTGAATTTTTTAAAGTAAGATTTGCTTTAGTTATCTCATCTATTCAAAAATGATTCTTAAAGTATAAACAACTTGTCTTCCCTGACTGGAGAGTGGTTTATGGACTAATCAAAGTTTCATTCTTGATGATAATTTGTCTCTCAAGGGTATTTGTTTCTTCAAGCAATGTCGTTGTTATAAACTTAAATGTCAGTTCAAAACAATTATTATAATTACTCTTAACAATTTAATCGAAATAGATTTAATCTTAAGTTCTTAACGCTTTATATTTATTTAAAAATTGTTATATATGTAATAAGTAAATCAGGACAACATTTAGGACAAAAATAATATTAAGTTGATGTGAATGCAACGTGGTATATGGTGCGAATCAGAAGTAGAAAGCCAGCGATATGATTTTCTATCCCACTATATAATATGTACATATCACGATTCACGAGCAGAGAAACATTCTGAGAAATGGGAATGATTAAAATAAAATACATGATATTTAGAGTTATAATTTTTTCAATTCTATTTCTTACTACATCTTCAAATTTTAACATATTTTAAAATTTAATTAAAATATATTAACAATATGTTTTTTTACATTGTTATTCAATTATAAACTATTATATATAATAAATTTGTCAACATAACAGTTATTTAAAAGATATATTTAAAGTCATTTTTAATTGATTAACAATAGATATTTTTTACTACAAATATTCTTTTTGGCAACAAAAGTTAAAAGTTTTTTATGTATTTAATATAAATGTATATTTAAGTTCAGTGACAAATCCATACATTTTATTTAGTGGAACAAAAAATTATTTATAATATTTTTTCTATAAAAATCACATATTTTTACAAAATACATAATGTAATAATAAAGAATTAAATATATTTTTGTTTTATGTGATTTAGTGCTTTTTTCTTTTTCATCCTTGCAAATTTATTTGGTCTTTGTAAATATTTTATATTTTCATTCTTAAAGTAATTTAGATAATATTTTATAATTGAATAACAATGTAAAAAAACATATTGTTAATAT
>PYAF01001934.1:502915-513599 GCA_007407185.1 Glycine tomentella
TGTGATTTAGTGCTTTTTTCTTTTTCATCCTTGCAAATTTATTTGGTCTTTGTAAATATTTTATATTTTCATTCTTAAAGTAATTTAGATAATATTTTTTTCATTGTTTAAAATACTTTTTTTACTGTTTAAAATATTGTTTAAAGTACTTTAAAGATGAAAATCAAAATAAATACATTTTGCAAAGACTAAAACAAAAAAATAAATTTGTAAGGATGAAAAAGAAAAAAAATACAAAATCACAAATAAAAAATGTATTAAAGCCTAATAACAGAATAAATTCAAAATATTTAAATTTTGTGTGAATGTCTACTAGTTGGACTATTAAAAATTAAAAGAATACTTAGTAAAATTAGTATTAATTTATTTTATTTATTTTAATTTTTTTACATTTATTTTAACAAAAAAATCTTATGGGAACAAATACCTATTTTTTTTTGTGGGGATAAAAAAAATTTCATTACACATGTACAGACAAAAAAATAATATCGTGGGGACAATTATCCAGCATATCCGCCGATCCGTCCTGTTTAAGGTTTAAAATTAAAAATTATAAGATTGATTTAATAATTAACTATAGAAATAAAAACAAAATTAACAAATTTAAAAAAAAGTTAAGATTTGAAAATGAGACTATACAATCAATAAATCCATTCAAATATTTCAAATCTTTTTTTTTTAATTTATTGTCTTTTCTCCTCTCTCTATCCGTCAAACTAGAACATTCTTTTTTAGTTAATCCATATTCTAGTGATTTTACATTATATTAAATTTAACTTTTTGTATTTTTTTTACTTCTTTTTCATTCATCACCAGTAATATTTACTATTTTTTTTCCTATCAGTCTCTCGTGGAAATATAAAAAAAGAAAGAAAGAAAAACTCTGTAAGAAATCCATGTATTTTTCTGTCCGGTTGTACCACGCAGCAGTATGAAAAGATTAGAATCTTTGTATGGATGTGGCACTCGTAGCTGTGAAATGTTTTACCGCAGACATGTTGATGATCCACGAAGGAAGGTTACTGTATTGACTAATGTGGAATTTTTCCCATTAGAACAGAACGAAAGGAGTAACACGACCAAAGGAGTTCCAGTCAATTGGGGGAGTGCAAATCGCTAAATTGGAAACCCCGAACTTCAAGGTCTCCTTTTTGACAAGTTTTACTAGTCAATAAACCCAAACCCATTCATTCAAAATACTAACTTGACATGACTCATTAACGAGTTTTCTAAGAGTGCGTTTCAAGTTTGAACATGAGACGTTGGATTTGAAAGAACAAAAGGTGGATATTAGTCTTCAGAGTTTGGGGCTACCCTTTTGCGGGAATCTGTCTGATGCCACATCCCAAGTCAGTCTCAGTAACTGCTCAGCACTGACACACTCAGCTACCTCTCTCTCTCTCTCTCTCTCTCTCTCTCTCTCTCTTTCTAGCTTCAGTAACTAGCTTGCCATTTTGCTCAAACTCAAAACTCCATAAATGTGCCAACTTTGAATTGAAAACGTGGAGGAATCAATCAAGGTGGCGCAAAGAGAGAAGAGGTGGTAGAGAGAAAGTGATGGGTCAGGGGCTGAGTTGCAGAGGGAGCCATGAGCATGGCCTATTCCGTGCTGTGCAGCATGGGGACCTAGACACTGTTGCAGCTTTGCTACAAACACATCCTTCTCTTATGAACCACACCACTGTCTATGATCACCACTCTCCTCTTCATATTGCCGCTGCTAATGGCCAGATCCAGGTACCCTTTTGCCTTTTTTCCATTTCCTCACACACACTTTTGCCCAATTGGGAGCTCGATGGGTCTCTCGTGGCCTAAAATACCTCTCTTTTTTTCTGTTTTCGTGCCAATTGCTGCAGGTTTTATCTTGGCTTTTGGATGGATCTGTTAATCCAGATGTGTTGAATCGCCAAAAGCAGGTAACTTGGTTTGAATTGAATGTGGGAGTTAACTTTTTTTTTAAAAAAAAAAATTGGTTCCAACTTCCTAGTAAAAATGTTGTTTTTACTGATGATGATTGTGTTTTGAACGATTCAGACACCGCTTATGTTGGCTGCAATGCACGGAAAGATTGCCTGTGTGGAAAAGCTCCTTGAAGCCGGGGCAAATGTATGTGGAGTTTTAAATTTGAAAATTTTCAAATGGTGTTTATTCCAATAACTTTCCGAGTTCTTATTCTTTCAAAAGAATAGATTTTCTTAAAATTAATTTTAATTTTTTTTTACAGGTACTAATGTTTGATGCTTGTTACGGAAGAACCTGCTTGCACTATGCAGCTTACTATGGTCATGCTTCTTGCCTTAAGGCAATTCTTTCTGCCGCTCAATCTAGTCCAGTGGCTGCTTCTTGGTTGGTCCTTTTTTCTGTTTTTGCATAAATTTTCTCATCTGATTGATTCATGTGGTGATTTCTTATGTTTGTTTTTATAAAAAACATAAAGAAGAAAATAAATTGAATTGATTGCAGGGGGTTTGCTCGGTTTGTGAATATTAGAGACGGTAGAGGTGCAACACCTTTGCATTTAGCAGCTCGTCAAAGACGGCCTGAATGTGTACATATTCTATTGTACAGTGGAGCTCTTGTTTCTGCTTCAACTGGAAGATATGGGTACATATTCTATTTGTCAAAGTTTTTTTTTTTTAATGGACAAATGTTAATTGTTAATTTTTATTAGCAAGGAGATTAAATCCGTCATCTTTCTCCTTTTTCCTCCTTTATTTTTTTCTTAACCACCCAATTAACCTTAAATCAAGAGTCAAAGTTGTGGTTGAGACAGTCTTGAATAGTTGAATTTGATGTTTTATTATTCATTTGCTTTGTGGAATAATGAATTTTTCTGCTATATGCAGATGTCCTGGGAGCACTCCTCTTCATCTTGCAGCCAAAGGGGGATCTTTGGATTGCATCCGGGAACTGTTGGCATGGGGTGCAGATCGCCTTCAACGTGATGCTTCTGGGTACAGTATACTACCTTTTAATTACAATACAAACAAAATTGATTAATCTTACTCTTAATTTGATACTACTTGTTTTGGTGGGGCCTCCTATTGTATTCCTATTTATTATTGAGTTTACTTTTGGTGATAACTCTCAACCAATAACATAACACCTAAAAAGTAATTAGCATAAAAGTCAATGATTCCAAATGATATGGAAATCTTGGATTGGTTGGTAGTGGAAAAAACCTTTACTAACTAACTGTGTATTTTAATTGGATTCTTCTTGTTTTCCAATTTCCATTTCCTTGTGAAAGTGCAACCTTTTCAGTTTAGGAAATAACTTACTTCATCTAACAACACGAGTTCTTAATTACTATAATTTGACTAGCAATGTTTTAGATTCTTATATTAATTTTTCTGAATTTGCCTTCATCCTGTATGTTGTGTTTATGCAGGCGAATGCCGTATGTAGTTGCTCTGAAACACAGACATGGAGCATGTGCAGCATTGCTGAATCTTTCATCTGCTGAGCCTCTTGTATGGCCATCATCTTTGAAGATAATCAGTGAGCTTAATCCAGACGCCAAAGAATTATTAGAGCGGGCCCTGATGGATGCAAACAGGGAAAGGGAGAAAAACATATTAAAAGGGAGTGATTACTCTCTTCCATCTCCATCACATACTGATGGGGTAGATGACAATATCTCTGAGGTAATTAGAACCCCTTTATATTTACACTAACTTATTGAGTTTGCTATACTTTTTTTACATGTGCAATTGGATTAAATTATGGAAATATATAATACAGAAAGTCTAATTATTTGGATTTGGCTTAAATACCTTTCTAGTCTTTGCAATTAGCATTTTTTTATTTTCAATCCTTACAAATTATGTTTGTTTTGTTTTTTTGTCCTCATAAAGTTTTAGACAACCATTTTTGTTATGTAAAATGTACAAGCATTCTAATTTAATTTTGACAATTCAGGTTAGTGAGACAGAATTATGCTGCATCTGCTTTGAGCAAGTGTGTACAATTGAAGTCCAAGACTGTGGTCACCAGATGTGTGCCCAATGCACACTAGCCCTGTGTTGTCACAACAAGCCTAACCCTTCTACTTCACGTGTTATCCCACCAGTTTGTCCATTCTGCAGAAGCACCATAGCAAGATTGGTAGTTGTAAAAAAAGAAAGCCCTGATGACATTGATCAAGATGGTGTTGATATCACTTGTTCCAAGCCTAGCAAGTCAAGGAAATCACGAAACTCAAACGAGGGTGGTAGCAGCAGCATTAAGGGATTGTCAAATGTGAACTCATTTGGAAAAATGGGTGGTCGCAGCTCTGGAAAAGTTGCTGCTGAAAATGAGTGGGAAGATGATAAACAACAGTGATATGATGCTTTTTCTTGGTGTGGTGCTTGCGCTTATCAATAATTATTGCATATTGGAAAAATATGGTAACAATTTGCTTGATCAGAAAGGCAAAATGAAAGTATAAGAAGTAAAGGGAAAAAGAGGTTCATTTTATTATTGGAAACTAAGCAAAGTGAGTAAGATTGGAGTTCAGGGTAGTAGGTACCAACTATCAAGTTTGGTTGGGGAAAGAATTAAAGAGGTGCATGTCATGTTGTAAATTGTAACTTTGTTATTATTACTTGGAAAGAAGAAGCATAGCCTGCATCGATGGTTTTGGGCGTCGTCTTTGAAATGAGAAATTCTTTTTCTCAAAAAATTTATAGGAGTCTAAGATCATATGAAAATGTATTGTGTATTTGCTTCTGATTTGTTTCTTTATACCAAAATGAGCAATAAAATACGAAAGGGAAAGGCCTGTGTTTGTTGTTAATTGGTTGCCATGTGATAATGTCTGCGTAAGCTGAATAATTTATTTGTGCACAAGAGGAACCTTACAATTAATATAACACAATCTGGACATTCATGTGTCAGGATCACTTGCACCTGACTGGGCTCCAGAAAACAAGTTGAGGGGCAGAATTAGCATCATTGGTGCAATAACTGTGAATTCTGATCAGCATCAACTCCTGTGCTGTTCTAATAATTTTGGACTGAAAGAGACACTTACTAGCAGTTAGCAGAAAAGTAGGATGAAAAGTCGCGTCATAATGGCCTTGACCATAATGAAGATGTCAATTTTCTCATTGAGAAAATTACATACTATAAAATAATAACCTCTTTTATATATATATATATATATATATATATATATATATATATATATATATATATCTAACTTGAAAAGTCTATAAACCTGGTGTAACATAAATGACAAGATAACTTTGTTTTTGAAGCGTGTGGTTAAAGATTTGATAATCAGATTATGTATATAAAAAATATAGTACTCCATGTTTATGTTAAGAAAGAAGAAAGGTTAACCTTTTAAATATATCTCAAAATTTTGAGAGATTAGGCATCGACTGATTTGTAGTTAAAAGGTAGTACTATATGAAAACAAGCTAAATTTTTCGAGTGAATTCAGTTTCCTCGGATTACGTTATGCTTAAGAAAATATTATCTTATTTCAGAATAAAGTAAGCACAATTTACTGGGAAGTTGTAATTTAATTTAATGTCAGACATTTGTATAGTCAAAGTTATTTTAACTTCTGTTACTGATTTGTTTCTCAATATACGATGTGTTTTAAACAATAATAATCCATTCATAACATTTAGTATTAAGATATAATACGGAGTACTATAATCTAATCTAGACATTTGCATTGGTTTCTGCTTTGAAGCTAAATGCACGAAAATCTACAAGAATGGGTCATGTTCACCATCACATGCCCATAGGTATTTTGCTACCACTACTTATAAAAAAAAATTAAATAATTAAGAATCTGTAATCTTCCCATTTGGATCCAAATCAAAGGGGGTGCATATTCACATGAATCTGGGTGGCAACGTGACATGTAGGAAAACCAATAATTCTCAAAAGGGGAGGTGCGATGTGTTGATCGTATGCAGCAATCAATTCGATCAATCAATATCTAAAATTTCAAAAAGTACGTTGTGCCATCAGCAAAGCATCATTCTCTAGACATGGAAATTTTCACTGTTTTGGAAATTTGTTACAATGAGGTGACTTATCGCGGACAAATATACTGCTTTTATTTCATGCTATTCTATTTTCGGTCCATGGGGCCCAAGCTTCAAGCATGATACCAGTAATGAGGTTCTTCTTCTGATGTACGCTGATAAAATTTTAAGGAGAAATGTTCTACAAATTTTTTATGTACTTGGCCATTTAAAACAGTATTAGAAATTTAATTACCACTATAGGAATTTTGTTTGAATTGCATCATTTTTCTGTTCAAATGCTAGAAAAAGAGCATAAATTGTGTTCTGAATATGGTACTGTTGCTTAAGGATATCGAAGTAGTTTGGTTTGAAGTCTTTGACTCTTTGTTGGCTATAATAAAAGTGTATTAAGAAAGTTTAGTGACGCAATTTATAATATTAAGAAAAAAATTTCAATCTTGATAAAACTATTTTAATATTAAGAAATTTTGCTTGAAAATATAATTTATTCATTAAAAAACTATTTTACCATTTATCATCTTGATAATAAATGATTACTCATACAAACCTTACTAGGAATATTTGAGGTTAAATCTTGAAGACGTTTAAGAAGAAATTTCCTTAACTAGTGCGTCTTATCATTCGAGAAAACAATATTCAGTTATGCTTAAAGATGATTTGGTTGGATTCGAGGTTCACAAAATTGATCCTATCAAAATTATGAGATAAAGACATATGTTAACCCATCCCATGAACACCTCTATCACTAACACAATTTTGAAGTCCAAACCATATATTGAGTTTTTGTTTTGGGGAGGAGGGCGTTACATATTATTATTCAAATATCAGATCTATCAACTGATAAAAAATATATCACATCTATTGTTTTGGGGGAGTATAAGTTTTGGATAAATTTATCTATAAACAATTAAACACTTATATGCAAAGAAAAAAACAAAGTAAAATATAACAAATTACTTTCTTAAGCTAAAATCAACTTTTGTACTTTTAGATTTTGGAGAAGTTAAATAAAAATATGCTATGTTTAGTGATTCCAAAATTAAATTTATGCATCAGAAGAAAAAAATTACGTGATGTTGGGGACAACATGTGGGTATCAGATTGAATATTTACATATTTGTTGTTTATATTAATCTTTTTAAATAAGGAGACCCACTAGCCATGCGTGTATGAGTTTAAATGTCTGTAAAAAGTAAAAAAACTATTTTTTTTTTAGAAATTTTTTCACTCATTTTCCTTAATGATAAAAGGTAAGAAAACCAGGTTAAGAACTACTATGTGAAGAGTCGGGGAAAGAAAGAGGGTACATTAATTGTCTGAGATTCTGAAGGATATGAGAACATTGAAATTGAAAAGCAAACATTAAAAGCTCAAATCTCCCAACTCAAAATCAAGCATGCCCTTAGAAGCTAGTCCACACAAACATATATCCGCAAGTCTTTAGTTAACCACGAGAAACTTGTGCAAATAAATGTGAGTCAAACCATGCGTGTTGTCGTATCCTGATGCCCTGCATGCGTTCTCTCTGTGGAGGACTCTGCCTTGAATACTGATGGACTGAGATGGATCAATAGTGCCATTCACAAATAATAAATGAATGTGCTTCAATGGTTTGAGTTTGAGTCAATGCAACGCTCATTAAGAGGGATTTGCTTCTTTCTATTTTCATTAGCAGCTTCTTCTTTCTAGTGCAAGAAATTGACCAAGAGATGGAGGATTGTTCTCAGCATCAGAGTTACTACTAGTACTACCACTTCAGCACAGACATATAACCATGAGTCCTGGACTTTGACTTCTTGCCCCTCCTTCTCTTCAAGCCTTTTGTTTTTGCTCTTCTTAGCGATCTTCTAGATAGCTCTAAAATGTTGGAAACAGCTATAAGGCTCCCAAGCGTGATACTATTACTGTCTTGGTAAAAAGAATTAATAACCTATGAACTGAGTTACAATAGCAGGATATATTATTTAGCACCCAAGTAATTAATCATATGATGATCACATAAAAAAAAAATTATGTAACTCAATATCCAGAAACTCAACATTATGTTCGCAGATAAAAAAAATAAATATTATATACACTTATTTTTACATATGATCAAATATGATAACATATTTGAATTTTGTTAATTAAAATTTGGGAATAAATGAATTGGATTTTTCTCTAACATTGTCATGTTAAAACTTTCTATCTAACTAATTTTTATAAATATCACAAAATGTTACTTTTAATTTTGAAGCTAAAAGTATTTTTTAATTTATAGAAAAGAACATCTCTATTTAAATTTATATAATTCTTCTATTGAAAAGTACGTAATTATTAATGCCAAACATGTATTAGAGGCTTTGTGATCGTAGTTACATCCTTGAAAAACTATTCATTCAGAAAATCATTAATCTGAAACTCAAATGACATTGCAAGTCCTAATTAGCGACCTGATTAACGGAGGCATATGAATAACAGAAGCATGCATTTGCAGTAATAGACAAATTAAAAAAGACGAAAAATGAAAGCATATTCTATTCTAGTCATGTCAGTGCATCATGTTAGGTACCAGAGTGCCGAAGTGATAACACACAGCTAAAATAAGAGATGAGAAAAGAGGAATGAACACACAAATTTAACGTGGAAAATCCTCAACAAATAAGGGAAAAACCACGGGGCAAGAACAGAAGAAATTTTACTAAGTGGAAGAAATTTCCACACCTCTCTCTAAATATAAGGAGAGCACAATTATACCACTCTCTCTTATACTAAGAAAAATACACTCAAGGAGAAACCTCACAAGAGAACTTATCACTCTTGTATTTATTCTCTCTTAAATTTTTGGGGTGGAGAATATGAAGGAAGGGGGTCTTTATTTATAACCCCCAACCTTCCTCCCTTGGCTTGTTCCCACCGATGTGGGACTTGCTACTTCCAACAATCTCCCACTTGGAGATATGATTGAGAATCAATCAATCTCCACACGATTTTATCTTGTCATCTGCATGTTGTCTACGTCTCTGTTAGGTCACAAGAGGATCTACACCACACAAACTTGTCAGTGTTGATTGGTTTTGTCAGCGCATCTGCTATGTTCTCCTTTGTGTGAATTTTCTGTACATTCACGCTTCCGTCTTCTACCACTTTACGAACAAAATGATATTGAACTCCTATGTGTTTCGTCCTGGAATGGAAGGCTGGATTCCTTGCAATGTGCAAGGCACTCTGACTGTCACAATACACAACAATTTGTTGCTGCTTGTACCCGAGTTCTTCCATTAACCTCTGAATCCATATAGCTTCCTTGCAAGCTTGTGTAGCTGCCATATACTCAGCTTCTGTAGTAGACAAAACTACAACAGTCTGTAACTTGGATAACCAGCTCACTGCTCCTCTTGCAAGTGTGAACACATAGCCTGTGGTAGATTTTCGTCTTTCCAGATCTCCTGCAAAATCAGAATCAACATATCCTCTGACAGTATACTCAAATCCTCCATTACATAGACCAACATCTGAGGTTTCTTTTAACAGTATTCCAATGCTCTCTTCCAGGATCTGCCATAAATCAACTAACCGCTCCCACTGCTTGTGCAATGTCTGGTCTAGTACATATCATGGCATACATAAGGCTTCCCACCGCTAATGCATACGGTACTCGAGACATTTCCATCCTCTCCGCTTCACTGCTAGGACTCATACCTGAGGATAATTTATAACCGACAGGAAGTGGGGTAGAAATTGGCTTACAGTCTTGCATGTTGAAGCGCCGCAAGACCTTCCTTAAATAACTCTTTTGAGAAAGCCAAACCTTCCTATCTTTTCTGTCTCGGTGAATTTGCATCCCTAAAATCTTGTTTGCGGGTCCCAAGTCCTTCATATCAAACTTCCTAGCCAACTGTGCCTTCAACTCTTGGACTCGATCTTTGTTGGGGCCTATTACCAACATGTCATCCGCATACAACAGCAAAATGATATAATCATTATCACCAAACCTCTTGTAATACGTACAATGGTCTGAACAAAGTCTGTTGTATCCAAGGCATACTATGAAGGAATCAAATCTCTTGTACCAGCATCTCGGCGCCTGCTTTAGACCTTATAGAGATTTGGTCAACCTGCAAACCAAGTTTTCTCTTCCTTATTCTTTAAAGCCTTCTTGTTGGAGCATACAAATTTCTTCTTCAAGATTTCCATGAAGAAAAACAGTCTTTACATCCAACTGTTCAAGATGTAAATCAAATGCAGCACACATACCCACCACTATTCTGATAGTAGTAAGTCTGACAACTGGAGAAAATATCTCGTTGAAGTCTACACCTTCTTTTTGAGCATAACCCTTGACTACCAGTCTGACACGATACCTTTCCACCTGATCGCTGCCATCTCGTTTAATTTGTTTCCGATGGCTTTCCGACCCTTTGGAAGTTCAACAAGTTCTCATGTCTTGTTCTTATGCAAGGCTTCCATCTCTTCCTGCATTGCTGTCATCCATAAAGAACCATCTGAGCCATTCACCACCTCCTGAAAGGTTGATGGCTCCCCTTCTTCTGTTAGAAGACAGTATGCATCATGGCTTGCCATAACATAATCTGAGTGTCATGATGGTGTTCTGATCTGACGTGATGATCGTCGAACTGCTACCTCGTTTGGTACTCCGACTTCATCATCTACTGGTTCTGCCTCAAAAGAATCATCTTCTCCAGACCTTC
>PYAF01001934.1:521728-540362 GCA_007407185.1 Glycine tomentella
TTAACTAAAAACTAAAATATAGTTACAAAAAATATATTTTATGATTAAAATAAATTTAATTTTATATAAAAACATTATGTAGGTATGTTTATTTATATAATTTCATATTTATTAGTTACTTTAATAAATAATGTTACCAAAAACAAAAAATGTATAATGTTTTTTTGATAACTTAAACAATTTTTAGCTAACTATTTTTAGTTACCGATTGTTCTTTCAGCTTTAATTAAGCTAGTCTTTGAGCTTTTTTGCTACATTTTCTCCCACAAGTTTTTGGATTGAAGACAATCAAGTAATTTGAATTTAACAATTAAGCGAATTTCATCTCTATCAAGTTTTTGTATTCGAAATTCTTAAATTATTATTTTCAATTCACCATTATTTTTTAATTTTCTATATAAATATTTAGAGGTTTTATTATGAATTTAGAATATAAACTAATTTTAAAATTTTATATCTCATAAAATTAGTATAAATTTAACAAATTTGAAGGATTATAAAGTGTAAAGTTAGAACATGAAGAAGAAGAAATTTGAGTTTTTTTTTATAAAAAAATTAATATATTGGTTTTTATGTTTTGAATAAGAAAATTTAAAGCAATTTAATGCATTCAATTTTCAAATATTTTTAGTAAAAGAAAATTATAATGAAACTAAAATTATTTAATTTTAAAAATTGAGTCTCCTAATTGACAAAAGAAGCTCTTAGACCATTAAAGTTTCACATAATTTAAATTAAAATAAAATATGTAATTAAACAGAAATATTCTAATTTAAAAATAAAGAGTCGGGTTTACAAGTTAGATGTTGATTAGTTTTATATATGTTTTTTTTTAATTTATAATTAAATTAAAAATAATAATTTAACCTATTTCCATCCACCCTCCCCTCCTAATTTCACTGGAACCAAACAGGGGTCAATGTCTCTTCAATCACCTACCGTTAAATTTGGTGTTTTCTGCCGGTTAGGTGTCAGTATATTCCATCTCCTTCATAATCAAGACTCAAGTTATTATTTTAAATAGCATACCAAATATTTCCTACTTTAAATTGCTAAGAAGATAAAAATATCCACCCTATGAAATGCCCCGTCGGGGTAATGAATAACATATCAAATGAAAAAAAATCTATTAAAAATTAATCATATAAATTTCAAATTTTTACTTATAATTGGAAAACCATTTTGTTTTTTTAATTTGTTTACCACTTTAATAATTTTATCAAGCAAAAAAGTTTTTCCTCATCCTCGACTCTGCAAAAAATTTTAGCATATGCAAACATTCACTAAATATTTTCAATTCATATCTGAACATTCAGTTGATATTATTTTTTTTTCGAAAGAGAATCAGTTGATATTTTGAACTCAAAACTTTGAAGATAATGCTAATAAGTAATAACTTTCACCGAAACCATTAATTGAAAGTAAAAAATGAAAAGTTTTTCACAAATTCCAATTACTATCTTCAATATACTAATTAAAAAATTAATATTGTTAATTTATTTAAATTAACATATCTTAAAATGTTTTCTTGCGTCCAACACTAAGCTTTTATTGGAACTTGTAAGGTTAATTTTTATGAGTCTTACAACATGGATCTACCAAAAGCTACCAAATTTTGTTTCCTGCAGACTACACAACACACAGTAAAGACAGAAGTGAGACACCACACGGCATCTGAGTCAGTGTAAAAGTCAAGCCTTCCACTTTTGAGTTTCAAGAGAAAAATGATCACGGAAAAAAAAAATCCATCTTAACTCAATCCTCAAAACTCCCTTTCCCATTACGTTTCCTTCAACAATGGACCTCTCTTATCATCTTCCTCGCCATCATGCCCTCTAACTCTAACTAACACTCTTCTACCTCATGGCCATGGATGAATATGAATGTGATGAGATGGTCCACGTGGCAGTTGGCAAGTCCCTCAAGAAAGCCGCCACTTTGCTTCAATGGTGTTTCACCCATTTCAGCAAACCACAGATTTTCTTACTTCATGTTCACCAACCTTCTACTATGATCCCCACACTGTGTAAGTCCTGGTCTTTTATGTTCATGTGTGTGCACTTCTTTTGAATTTGGATTGGTTTTTTGGTTCCCTTTGAGTTTTTGCTGTGCCAATTTAGCTTCTTTTTTTCTATTTTCGCAAGCATAAGGTTGAAAATTAAAATATAGTATATGGTTATTGGGATATTTTCATCCTATCCCGTGAGTTGATTCATTTAAAGTTGAAATCTTGTGCAGTGGGTAAATTGCCAGCATCCCAAGCTAGTCCTGAAGTGGTGTCTGCTTATAGAATAGAAGAAAAAGAAGACACCAAGAGGCTTTTGGAGAAGTACTTGAGCCTTTGCCGTGCTGCTAAGGTATGCATGCATGTCTTTGCGTATGTGTGTTCTATTAGTCAAATGTTAGTTGTTAGTTTTTGTTAGAATGTTAGTCGGGAGATTCAAATGCACAACCTCTCCCCCTTTATCCTTCAATCCTTAAGCCCCCCTTCCCAACAAATAGGAAATTGTAGGTTATAATTTTAATGCTGATTTCTACTTGCTCATCTGTTAGTTTTTTCTTAATTTCATTCATGAAAATAAGTTACTTTTTTAAAATAAAAAAAAAAAAAATTATGGCCTTTGGAAATGTTTTCTGGTAAAGCTTTAGAAAATGTGTGTGTGGGAACCACAAATGTCGTTCCAGGGGCCATATTTTCCCACCCTGCTGATTGTTGTTCCGGGGAGGCAAATATGATTTGCGGGTAACATGATACTGCATTTAGCCACATTTTTTAAAGTCCTGTTAGTTACCATTCCGTTTTCATGTTTTCTTCCTTCTGAATATGTGAACTTTGTGAAGAATTATAACTGAAATTTGTTTTTGTTGAAACTGTCTCATTTTGTACTCTTTACAATGCAATTTGTTCGAAGACGGCAATTATTAATGGTCTTTGTTAAATTAATTTCTTTTCAGGTTAAGGCAATTAGTGTCATTGGTGAAGCTGATCAAGTCCAGAAAGGGATTGTTGACTTGGTTACTGTACATAATATCAGGAAGCTTGTTATTGGAGCAATACCAGAAAAGTAAGTAATGCATTGACTGCCAACAAATTCTGTTAGTCAGAGGGAATGATTGTTTATGCCAATATAGAATTGTCTAGTTTCTATGCATTGAACTTGGCTTATTAACTTGTTTATTCCATTCTAGCTGATAGGTTCCTATGATTGGAAAATTTGATGTCTTTCTCTTATCTCTATGTCTGTCATTTCTATAGAGACTTACACATCTATGCCTTCCTCAGCTCTTATAACTTTGAACCATACTATCTACTTCAATCATTTCCTTTATTGTATCTTTTATTTCATAAAAGGGGTGAATAAATGTTTCCCTTTATAAAAACAATGGAAAAATGCAGTTGCATGAAAATCAAAAGGAATTCCAGCAAAGCAAATTATGCTGCCAAAAATGCTCCCCCATTCTGTGAAATATGGTTTGTCTATAACGGTAAGCACATTTGGACAAGAGAAGCTTCTGAAACACCTCGTACTTTGTCTTCTCGTGCCCAAGCTGAGACTACAACTGCAGAGAGTTTGAGTTGTAGATCTTTTCATGATGGTACCAAAGAATTGTTACATTCAGAATGTCTTCAATTAAATTCTACAAGGACTACAAGATGTATGGTTCAGAGTAAAATCATCGAAGCAGAAGCTATTTTTTCATCTAAATCATCCAGTTGTAATAGTCATTGTTCTCCTCAACATTCGGCCGGTTGGTATTTAGATACTCATTCAGAGTTCGAGGAAGAAACAATTGATAGTCAACTTATTGAAGCCAATAGAGAAGCTAATGCTGCAACAGACAAGGCCCTTGCAGAGCTGTTGAAGAGCAAAAGGTTGGAAGTCAAAGCCATTGAAGCCATTAGTAAGGTATGCATGACCTAATGTAATTGGACTTTTGATAGCACAGAAGCTTATTCACCTTATTCTTATTGTAAGGAAAGAAGCCAGAGAAATTCTTGCTTGCCATGAGGGATCAAGTATACTTTCTTACATATCTAAGAAACATCGATAAAGTATTCCATGAAGATTCAAGAGAGAAGCCATCTGCAAAATAGTTGGATTCTGTAAATAATTTTTCTGAAACTTAAATGTTTTCTTGTCAAAATCTTAGAACAGATCGGGAAGCAACAACACGACCTGAATTTCCCAAATTACTATAAATTAAAGTATCCAAATTTATTGTTGAGAAATTTCATGGACACAAAGCTATGTGATTTCACAGCATATCTCAAAATTAATGACTAGTGATTATATTTAATGTATAGTCTTTTGCTGATTTTTCTCAAGACTTCTGTTCCAACACAAGTAACATGTACTTTCTTCAGGTCAATTTTTTTGAGTCTGCCCATGCACATGAAGTAAAGCTCAGAAAAGAGGCTGAGGATGCACTAAGAGCTACAATACAGGAGCAACAAATGTTCTTGGATGAGAAAGAAGAAATTGCTAGTGAGTTGGAAAGGACTGCGAGAAGTATTTCTCTTCTAGGCAATTGTGCACATGAAACCAACCATAAGCGAGATGAAGCTGCAAATGAACTATCACTAACTCAAGCATCCATCTCAAACCTGCGGCACGAAAAGCAGCAAATCAGGCAGCAGAAAATGAAAGCCCTACACTGGCTTGAGCGGTGGAAAAGTTGCGGACAAGTTGGAGCAGATCACTGCAGTGGAGTCATTGGGTTTGCTGAAGAATTCCCTGGGCTTGCCGAATTTTCATTATCAGATCTTCAAAATGCCACATGCAATTTTTCTGAGAGTTTCAAAGTTATGGAGGGTGGATATGGTTCTATTTATAAGGGGGAAATGTTGGGTAGAACAGTTGCTATAAGGAAGCTCCATCCACACAACATGCACGGATCAACAGAGTTTCATCAAGAGGTCAGTTCTTCCATAAAAGCCTTCCTGCTTTTGAAACAGTTTATCTTAAATTCTTTAGAGCTTGAGGATCAGTGGCAGAAACATAATTTAGAGGCTTTTGAATTTTTAATTGGTTTCACAGCCGAGACAACCACAACTCATCTCCTAAACAATCCTTTGAAGGTATTAGGTCCCAAGCTAGCTTGTCTTATAAACACTTTAGAAAATACAAGTTTAATTGTATGAAATGTATATCCTTGACATAACTTTGGACGCTCTTGATTTTTCTAGGTTAAATACCATCTAGTTAGGTGTATCTAGAAATACATTCATTGAGGAAGGTGTACTTTTTCTGAAGCAATTTACATAACCATAAATTTTCTTCAAGATCTATTTATACTTTTTTCAGTAATTTTCTCTTATGACAATGTTAAATTCCTTTATGAAGAAGATCAAGCTTTTCTAATGCAACAACAATAAAAGACTTATCCCACTATCCGACACAAGGTTAACTATATGGATCACACATTATTGGACTCGATTAAAAACCAAATTCTCAGAGATTATTCAACATGAGATCCCTCCTAACACTTTTCTTTAATGTCTGCATTGGTCTCTCTTTCCCTCTTTTAATAAGACTAAAAATCGTGCTATGTGCTCTCCTCACCAATGCTTCAAATAACCTTCTGTGCACATGTTCAAACCACCTTTACCAATTTTCTATAATTTTTTCTTAATTGAGGCCTCACCAATATCTGCTCGTACTAAATCATTTTTTTATTTCGTTCTTTATTGTTGTGATCACACATTCATCTTAACATTCTTATTTATATTATTCCCATTTTTTCTCCTGTTGTCCTTATAAAGTCTAACATGCACTACCATAAAGCATAGTGGGTTGTATATTATTACAATATAACTTTCCTTTGAACTTAGTAGATAATTTGTGATCACAAATAACTCATGATGCCTTTTTCCATTTTAACCATTTTGTTTGTATCTTGTGTGCAACATCCCCATTAATTTTTCTTTTATTTTTTTTTATAAATATTTTATCGTTTTCTTAATTGACTTGATTATCCAGCATATAGTGTGTTTGTTTGATCCAACTAATGTTTATGCTTGTGTTGTGTGATCAGGCTCAAATTCTTGGTAGTCTCCAACACCCTCATCTGGTTACTTTGCTTGGTGTTTGCCCTGAAGCCTGGTCATTTGTATATGAGTACTTGCCCAGCGGAAGTCTCCAAGATTATCTATTCCGAAAAAGCAGTCTTCTGCCATTGACTAGGAACATCCGAGCACAATGGATTGCCGAAATTGCTACAGCTCTCTGCTTCTTGCATTCTTCAAAACCTGAAACTATTATCCACGGTGGTCTGACTCTTGAAACTGTTCTCCTGGACTCTGCACTTAGTTGCAAGATATGTGAATTTGGGTTCAGCAGGCTGGTGAAAGAGGAGTCAGTTTATCTTCCTAGCTTCCACTTCAGCACTGAGCCAAAGGGTTCTTTTGCATATACAGATCCTGAATTTCAGAGAACTGGAGTACTAACACCTAAATCTGACATATACTCTTTTGGAATCATCATTTTGCAACTCCTCACTGGTAGGACTCCAGTTGGATTAGCTGGTGAAGTACGGAGAGCAGTTTCGTGTGGAAAATTGTATCCAATTTTGGATTCTTCAGCTGGAGAATGGAATTCCACCATGGCAACACGATTGGCTGAACTGGGATTGCAATGCTGCCAACTGAACAGTAGAGTCAGACCAGAGTTAACACCTTCTCTAGTGAGAGAATTGGAGCAGTTGCATGTTTTAGAAGAGCGACATGTACCATCTTTTTTCTTGTGTCCAATCTTTCAGGTAACTGTCCCTTTTTGTTGTTATTTATATAATTAGGTTTAGTAGTAATACTAATGCAATAACTCAAATGAAATACATACTATAGTTGATGAACCAACCAGTGCCATGATGTTAACCTGGGCTACTAGGCTTGCTTAACTCTACAGTGATTGTCTCTAAGCATTCTTAATTTCTTGAGAGGGCTATAAAAACTTGGGCACGGGCATGAGTTGAAGAGAAACCAATTTTCTTCTCAGTTACTGTATTTATATGGCTCATGTAGTCATGTTTATTAGGTTCATTCTTCAGGAAATAATGCATGATCCTCAAGTTGCAGCAGACGGATTTACTTATGAAGGGAAGGCCATAAGTGAATGGCTGGAAAATGGGCACGAAACTTCTCCTATGACTAATTTAAAATTGACTCACCTTAATCTCACTCCCAATCATGCACTTCGACTTGCTATCCAAGGCTGGCTTTGCAAATCTTAAAGCTTTATTAATTCATTTATGAATGTTGTAAATATCTACATATCAATTTTTTTTTTTGCTAAATTACATTGCCTTTCATTGTTGCTTTTAGCTCGAATCAATCACCATAATGTTTGATGATAGATGATTAGTTGATTTCTATTGTTTATGCTATCCTGAATCAGTCTTATACGTTCTGACTGACCTATTGTACATTCAAAATTACAACTTGAGAACTAATAGAATTTTATGCGGAGATGAGTTGTAATACTTTGAATCTTGTAGTGAATGATTTGCTTTGAAATAGAAAAATCTTAGGAAATTGCTTTAATCTATTGTCTAGAACAACTTAAACAAACTTTTTAGCACATAATAAACAAGATGCCATTTTTCCAGAGTAATCAATGATTGTCTAGACTAGGGGTGTTAATCAACCGATCCAAATCGATGTAAACCGCGGTGACCGAACCGATAATCGAAAATCGAAAAAAAATCAAAAATTTTCATTGGATTGGATCGATTTTCGGTTTGGCTAGTGAAAACCGATCTAATCCAAACCGATTCAATTATAAACCTTACATTACCTTTTACCTACTTGGGTCTATTCCCCATCATAGCCCAAAAATCAAAAACCCAATACACACTAAAAAATTGCTCCTTATTTTGTCCAATAAACGTGTTTGTCTAATGAAAAATAGAAAATGGTGTTTGTTTTTGTCCAATGAATGTGTTTGTTTATGCTAGATACTCCTTATTTTGATAAAAATAAGTCTCATAAATTTTATTTTTAGACTTTTTAAAAAACCAAAAATCGATCCAATCCAAACTGAAAAAAATTGGATTGAATTGGATCGGATTTGAAAAAAATTTCAAATCGAATAAATGATCAAATAACCAAACCGATAGGATTGGATCGGATGATTTTTTGCTTTAAAATTAATCCAATCCGACTCACGAACACCCCTAGTCTAGACCCCATTTGAAGACACTTCATGGAACGCCTTATGATTGCCGTTAAAGTGGCCACGGAAGGTTGAATCTCTACGCAGATTAAATATAGAGAAATACTATCAAAAATGGCAAAATTTCTCTTTGTTGTGTAACAAACCGTGATAGAGGGGAAATTCTAGCAGTAACATAATGGTTGCCCATATCCATGAAATATGAATACATGTACCATAAGACGTTCTTTAGACTATGCTCTTCTGAATTGAAAATGCAATATTTGCTAACAACTTGGACTTGTTGGGTTCATTTAAATCTTCAAATTGCTTCAACACCCTTCTAGTATACTAGTATTTCCGTCTCTAGCAAGCCGAAAGCAAAGAGGCAGTGGCATGCATTTCTGCTGAACTAAAGGGGTGATCGTCTTCTGTTCTGATGATTCCAAGCTTGGAATCCCCTTCAACACAATCCAAAAGTGCTTTGGACTCCCCATTCAAGTTCCATAGATGGAACTCCTCCTTGCTAGGCTCCATGTTTTCTTTAGAACTTGTTTCAGATTTCTGAAGCATTTGATTGTTGCCAAGATCATCATCCTCGTATTCCTTGGCTTCCACACTACCCAATGACTTGAAAGTTCCACCTTGATGGCTAGGAGATTTGACAGCCACTGTGTCCACATTCACAACATTGTTTGAACAAGAGGGCTGGTTTTCCTGATCTTCATGGTTGTTTAAGTCTGAGTCATATCTCTTAAGTGTGGTTGGCAATGATTTCTCACGTAGAACACCTTGTGCCGGAGTTGACCGATGAGAGAAACTTCCGAAACCTTCAATCCCTCTAGATAACCTTCTAGCATTTTTTCTCTCTTCCTTGAGAAGAGTCCCTTCTTCCAGCAGTTTCATTATCCTTTCAGATTTCTTTCTCACAGTCAGGCCCCAATTAAACCTGCAAACACTCAAAATGCACCCATTGTCTTGTCAAGAAGGAGAAAATTAATAACCATAGATTTTTAGGCAAGAGATGCAAAAGTAAGAACATACCCAGTGTCATCAATATACTGAAAACCTTTCATTTGGCTAATGACATCTTTATCACTCTTAAATTCCTCAGCAACACTCTCTGGTCCATGAGTCAATAAGTGCTCAAGTACGATCAGGGAATTGTAAGAGATCCTCCAATTCTTCTTTTCAAATTTAAGAAACCTGTTTTAGAATTGTACATGTCATTCATCCCTGATTGGTTGATCTATATTCTACACATGATTGATTGATTGATTGACACAAAAGTGGGAAACATGGTAAGGAAAACAAAGGGACCTAGAAACACCTTTTATGCAGAATCTCCACAATCCTCCAATAATCATCTAGCTCAAAAGCATCCCTTGAAATTGATCTGAGAGTTCTGGCATCTGGGGCCCATGGATTTCCACTTGTTGCCTCTTCTGTCATCCTGCAAATAGTAAAACACATCCATACATAGGGAAAATAAAATATAAAATATATATTAGAAATCCAAGAACTAGTTTTGGCTATGACACAAAATTGAAGGGTAATCACTGATCAACAAAATAACAAATCAAAATCTCATGATGATGTCATAAAAGAGTTAGACTCACAATTCTGCAGGGGTGACATCTGTTAGAGCTAATCTAGCAGTCTTGATTTTCTCCTTGAAGAAGAAAGAAGCTTGCTTTTTGAATTGATGGAACAAGGGTGTGCTCATTTTGCTGCTGTTAGTTTTGTTCAATGCTATGGACATGTCTGAACTTATTCCATTTGGGATGCAACAGAGAAAAAAATGAGAAGAGAGAGAGGTTTTGGTTTGGATTGTGATAATAAGTAAAACAAGCTGAGGTCACAAGTTACAACTAATCCTTTAATATAGTAAGAAAAATCAACACATTAATTATCAAATGACGTGACACTGTTGCAACATTGATAGTCTGTGTGAGTGGGGAAAAAATACTATACAATTTAAACCGTACAGTGATTTATGAAAACAAAGTGCGATGACTTTTATGCTTGGACTTTGGCATAGAGAATTTTAATTTGCACATGACGCATAGTCAAGTTGCAATTAGTTTAGTTTTATTTTTATTTTTTTCCCCAGTATTTGAAATTGCAGACGCGTATGTGAATAAGTTAACATCTTGAGGGTCATCACTTGGGACGGGTGGTGGTGTTTGAATTTTAAATTTGATTATTGTGAATAAGTCAGAGTTCAAATTTTCCCTCCTTCCAGAAGGGTTTGGCATGAGACAGTAAGTACGTGGGTGAAAGTTAGCCAAACCGGTATGTCAAAATCATGACATTATGGACCACCAATACCATATTACCATGTCCACGTTCTATTTTATGAAAAAATTATAATACATGCTTTTGCATTTTAATTCAAGACTTTCCATTTTAATTCATTTTCATTCTATTTTATCAAACATTCAATGGGAGTGTTTGGTTTAAAGGGCTGAATGTGAGATGCAATTGAATTGATGTGATTTAGGGATGGAAATGATAGGTGTTTGTTAAGGGTTAATTGGAACTGCAATTTTTGAAAAAAAAATGGATATGATGGGGTAAAACTTTCACCCAAAAATGAGATGAAATAAGGTGAAAATAGAAAGATAAGAGACCTTTATGTATTGTTGTAGAAGAGAGAGAATAGTGACAAAGGAGAAAGAAAATAGAAAAGTGAGTCTCTCACAAATTCAATACATGCCTACTTGATTATGCATAATTGATTATCCTTTCTTATTCAATTATTTTTGTTTACCTACCAAATTATTTTAATTCAAATTTTTTTTGTCCCATTTATACTTTCTTTCATATCTATCAAATTACTTTATTTTCCACTCTCATTCATTTTCATTTTTCACATTTTCTTTCCTTTTCACCTCAATCTACCAAATACTTTATTGTAAAGGGATTGAACCAAAGTTATGTCCAACCATATTTGATGAGAATTGAGTATTTTGGACATAGCAGTTGAAGTGTGGAAGTCACAGTCAATCAAATATATTTTAATGAGCTTCAATCAGGCCATTGGAAATTTCGTCGAAATTGATTGAGCAATGATTTCCTTAGTGGCAGCAGCATCGTATGACACGTTCCTCTTAACTTTATAGCCCAAAGACCATCTTCTACGAATTTTTTAGGTTGTTGAATTGACTAGCATTATAAATTATCTTTAGTTTGGGAACAAAATAGAGAAATTTCTTGTAAATCCACAAAAAAAAAAAAAATAGTTAACCAAATGTCAGGAGATAGATAATCTGCACTTTGCACTAAGCGCCAATTGTTGGAGCCTTACGTAATTGCATTATAGTACTATGCAATTGGTTATTGTATTCCATCCGTCTTATATTATTTATTATTTAACGTAATTTAATTTTTTTGGAAATAAAAATAATTGCCTAAATTACTGTCAAAATGACTTTTTTTTCCAGAAAAAAAAAACCTTTGTTAAAATAATTATAATTTAATTGTGAATTCATCTAAGTATTTAGGTGAAATGTCAATAAATCCAAACATTATAAGAAAAATATAATTAGTGATTTTTCATTTTTTTTAAGTGATAAATATTTTAAAATAAATTAAAATACTAGAGTAGACATATAATATATATTTTTATTCAACAGACATATAATATTGAGAAGGAGAAAGTGAACCAGACATAGCCCTAAGGTTGATTAATTCAAATATCAGCCCAAACTACTTAACGGGTGTGAATGTTTTGGGCTGGAGAATAATGCTCTACTGGGCCTCGCAAAACCTACATGACGTGGAACTTTATAGTACCCTAAGTTCCTAATTTAATTGTAGTATTTTCTCTTTTTGGTTACATATGGCACTTTATTGGATAAAAAACAAATGGGAAGAGAGCTTTATTGAATTAATGAGTTTCTTCTACGCTTGGGAAGAGAGAATGAGCAACCACAACATTTAATGCAGATAGATCGCTTCCTCCATCTGTGCAGGAATTGGTTGTGATTGGTTATTAATCAAAAGAGCTCTAAGACGAGAGCATGACTGAATATGAATCACTGACTTCGAATTTAATGATACTTATAAAGTGACAGATATTCATTTGATGCATCTGATGGATGCCCCCGTCTATGCCTGTTGCTGTGCATTTAATTCTAAGTTAAATGGTTGTTAGTAGTTAGAAATTTGGTTTAATTTAGTAGTAGTATAAAGAGCAGCTACGTGTCTTTACAAGGATTACGAGTTTTAATGATCGATAAATAAAAAACTCAAATGTAGAACATTAAAGAAAATGAGTAAGAAGAAAATGAAAAGACGAAAAAAATAACAAGAGAACATTAGTAAATTTTTAGTTTTTATAAGTTAAATAAAAGAAAAAGAAAAAAAAAACTTTTCTTCTCGCTTGTTTGTTTAGATTGATGGAAGAAAAATTAGATAATTCCATTCATCCCATTTCTTAGTTATACTTAAGGTTAATTCATATAAGAGCATCTGCAATTTTTTTAATGTTGATTTATATTTTTGATGGCGAGAGCATATGCAATCAGAGTTGTTTAGTAAAAAATATTGTTTAACGTGTTATGTGTGATTTTGAATTGATTAAAATTAGAAAGATTTATTTATATGAACAATTATTATTTGTGAATTACTTAACTCTATGTTAAACATAGGATAGAGAAATGAAATGTTTGTAAATTAAACAACTTATTAATAAAAATATTTATAAAAGAAAATTAATTGAGTTAAAGTTAACATAAATTGAGTAATTTATATAAACACCATTAAATTGAAGATGCTCTAAGATTTTTTTTTTTCTTTTGCTTCTATATAAGTTTAGAGTAGTACTATTTTTGTCCCTAAAGTAATTTTCTTCTTCTTAATGTGTCCCTAAAGTTATTTTATTTTAATTTATATATAAATGGAAGTTAGTATTTTTGGATTGTATTTTAGTTTACGAATCTATTTAGTAAGAATATAAATGGATAATATTTATATTTAATAAAACACAGTCAAACGTTTACTAGTACTATCAGAAAAAATAAATGACAAAAAAATTCTAAGAGGATTATTATATTTTAGTCATAATTTATAAGATTAAATCACTTTAAAAATGTAAAATAATTACTTACCCCTCGACCCTCTCCAATCGACGTGGCCTGGCCTTAAATTCCTTAACCACGAGACAAAATTACAAAAGTTTTATTATCACTTGAATTTGCTTTTTGACTCGGAGCAACCCGCAATTTAATTCCAATCCCCAGGGCACTACTTTTTTTATATAATCCTAGTTCATAACTTAATTATTGGAATTGGTGAATATATTAATAATTTTCTGTGCATTGCACTGATATTTTTTAATTTAAGTAATATTTAAAAATAAAATAAAATATAGAGATGTGATATTCAATTATAAAATCCGGTCTACTAAAAAGTAGGCCCTGTAAACTCATAATTTAATTTTAGTAAAATTTCTAAAATATCATTCATGAAATTTAATATTATGAATAAAAAAATTAAAAATATAATTATAATTAAATGAATGGTATTTGAGGAATGATATCATTAAATAAAATAAAATAAATTAGATTTATTTATGTTTATGTACATTGTATAAAAAAATTATTTTTATATTTGAGCCTAGATGGAGTATTATAACTTATAAGAGTTTTTTTATAAAGAGTATTTTAAGAGATTTATTCATTATTAATAATAAAAACTTATTTTATCGTATAAATTAAATTAAGATAACAATAGAAATAAAATATTCAAATCAAGATACATTTAATTTGTATCTATTAATTGCATATAACATCTCAATTTTAAAATTTGAATTTGAATTTAAACTAACTAAATTTAAATAATATTATTAGAAAACTGAGAATTTAATGTTGAGCAGGTCTTGCGGCTTTTTAATTAAATCTATTACAAAAGAGTTCATGTAATTTTTAAAAAATAAATATGTACATTTTGAAAAGAGAGAGGGATGAATCAATGCTTTAAAAATTAGCCTCTCTAAATTGCAATTAAAAGCTGCGTTAATTACATAAATTGTTCATAAACCTACAGAGACTTTATCTCTCGCAATTAAATAGCTGTGCTGACATAAATTGTTCATTAACCGACAGTCGACAGAGACTTCATCTCTGTTTTTGCTAGAAAACTATAGAAGTTAACTTTTTATTTTTATATTCTTAATTTAATAAAATATATTTTAATAAATCTTTCAATAAATGCCCTTAGAAACTTGGCATTCAACCTTTTTATTTATGCCAATAGAAATTTAATATTTATTCATTTAATTGTGTAGGGGCCAAACGATGTCTTTGGTCAATTTTTTAATACACTCACGACACGAATGGTGTTAATTGCATAAAATGGACAGGTGCTTAAATTGGTCGAGATTGCTTCCTTTCAATTCATTGTTCATTGAACCCTTTCATATGAAAATCGTCGCTATTTGTAAGTGTCGTCAACGACTCAACCCCTAAAAAGCTGGGGAAAAAAATAATTATTAAGGTCAAAAATTAAAATTCAAAGTTGATTGCGATAAACCACATGTTTGCTTCTTACAAGAAATTGGCAATAACAGAACATAAGCATCAAATGGTTTAAATTGGACACACGTAAGAGGTGGGGGGTGAGAAAAAAGACCATTTCGCTAAAGGAATATAACGCAACACAAAATAAATAAATAAATAAATAAATAAAAAGCCATATAGCAAATAGTGCTTAATCCACATCAAATTGAAAAGGCAGACTATAAACTGCATGAACCTTGAGCCATATTGTAGGCATTTGGAATATGTTGCATTTTTTTTATAATTATTTTGAATGGAAAAAAGATGCTGATGTATCATGCACAGATGACTAGCCCTGCCATTTGCCAACCAGAGTTGCACAAAGTGATGGAGGGTGCTAGTGCTTTCTGCACGACCAAAAGATTTTTAAAGAATGACTTTTATTACAAAATTACAATTTTTATGTGAGTTATAATCAACAAAATCCAGCTTTTACAACTTTACAATCCTCACCACCCACTTAAATTGCACAACTAAGCACTTTCCTAGAGCTTCTTAGTTGGTGTTTTACAAAAGGTGAGTAGGGAGGGGGAAAACGGCAAAAACCCATCTTCGGCACTATATATATCTCATATCCTCTTCCTTTTTTATATATATATATATATATATGATAGTAATATATATGGTTTTCAGTATACTTATTTATACACAGGATCTCCATATCCTTCCCTCCAAAGAAATAACAATGATGGAAACATCATCATGGTAACGGCGCCTATCACCCTGTGGAATTTCGAGCAACTCGTGAAAGTCCAAACCTGAAGATTAGCATGGCATAAACATCAGTAAAAAGTAAAACCAACTATCCATTATGCGATTGTGAGATCTTTTGAATGAACATGTTAGTTGTAATTATCAGTACCAGCTTTCTTTGCAGCACGAAATAACACTTCTTCAACCAAATGCTGAGCCGGGTCTCCCTCGGGTTGCAATGTGATGAAAAGCTCGACTTCAGCCACTGCCTCTTCGTTTGACAAGTACTGATAGAGCCCATCGGAGCATAGAATCAAAAATTTGTCCTTTGGGCCTAATCTGTGGTGTTTTAGATATGGTAGGCAGCTTATGTAAGGAGAGTTTCCTACGTAGTCTATCCTAAACATCTCCAGAAGTGCGTTGTTCCACTTTGGCTGCATAAGATAACCACCAGCAATAAGAAAATGCAGAACAGTATCCATTTAGAGCTAAGTAAATGCTGCTCAGAATTTAATGTGCCAGATTTCTAAAGATGCACTGAAAATTCATAATATTCCAATTTTGGTTAAGAGGAAATACATTACTAATGTGACATTAATTTTCTAAAAGAATGAAATCCAACTTGAGTATCACAACTAATAGTAGCAGTAACAATTTTTTCTACATCCTTATATTCCAAGGATTAGGCTGGTTATTGGATTTAAGAAACCTTCTGTGACAACAAAAAAAATTTGGAAGAGGAATATATCCTGTTATAGCCAATGTAACCGTTCAACTATCTCACTTTGTTGTATCCCTTGTGGCCTTGCCATTCATATTAAAGATATAACACAACTGTAAAGTAAAATGAATAGATTTGAGAATATATCTAGATACCAACCTGTTTGAGAAATCCGGCACCAAATGCTCTAGTAACTTTGAGAGAACCCTTAACCCGGTCATTTACAACAGCACAAGGATCATCCGGGTGCTCTTTTTTAATTCTCTGGATTTCCTGAAACAGAAACCAGACATTTCTCAATCAAGACATGTAGCAAAACAAAAACCTGCTGAAAACAGCAATCAAACTGAGATAAATAACTTACTTCCTCAACACTAGTACTATGATCCTTGGTAAGCTGAATCACGCTCAAACTCGGAACCAAGTTGGACGTATCAACATCCCACGATTCAAGATCATTCATCGTCTCCTCATTGATCCTCTCCAAGTCCTGCCTGATCTTGCCAAGCCAGTAATCAGGCTCAGCCTTCTGAGCCAGCACGGCTCGACTATCCCCTACATTCATCACATAAACATCCTCCCCCTTCATCAACATCACAAGAACACACGAACCCATCAAAGCCAATTCAGGATTCTCCATCACCATCTTATCTGCGACATCGAGATAAGACTCCTCAGTCTTCTTTAAAGCCCGAGAAAGAGCCTCCAAAACATCTGAATGATTAATTGAACTCGCTGCTCCACCCGACCCAGATCGACTTAAATTCAGTTGCTCCTTCAATCTCCGATCAAGCTCTAATCTTTCCCTATCCCACTCACACTTCCACCTCCGTTGATTCTCCTCCCATTTCTTAGCAGCATCCTTGAACTTATTCCTCGAATTCCTACCTCTCTTATTACTGCTCTTACTATTATTATCATTATTATCTTGCTCATCACAGTGAGAACAAGTATGATCTTCATCAGTAACCGTAACATCCGCAGTAACATCTCGCAACATGTCCTCTTTTATCATCGAATTTTCCGGTGCAGACCCGTCATCCCATAACAACCCTTTAAGCTCCTTATGCACCGCGGTGTAGAGATTGGAGAGAAGGTAATCAGGTGCATCAGGTCCACTGAAACCATCATAGATCCCCACGAAAACCCAACCGTGTTCCTCAGACACCACAACATGAACACGATCCTCCCCTGCTTTCCCCTGCGCCCATTGAAGATTCTGACTCTCCATCGAATCATAGTCCTCCAAACTCCCCTCACTGCTCAAATTCACGCTCAGATTCTCGTTATGCTTCTCCGCCGCTGCCGCGGCCGCCGCCACCATCCACTCCGGCTCCTTCACCACCACGCCCTTGATCGGAGCCACAATTGAATTGTGCCCCCGAGACAGAGTCTTGGAAATCGCCCTCTGCAAAACGCGAATCCACTTACCCTTCCTCGTTCTCACTCTCATACCTAACCCCAAACCCAACCCTAATCCCAACCCTCCGTGCGAGAAGCTTCTCTGAAAATGATCCGATCCGTTTCCGATTCCGTTCCCTTCCCTCTCAATCGGGCCCGAAAAAAGCCCGCGATCGATAGGCCCTGACATGAACCCGCGCTCGATAGGGCCCGACATGAACCCTCTCTCCAGCGGGCCCGAGCCCGGAAACCCGCCGCCGTTCAGGTTCCCCGAGAACGGGCCCGAGTTCACGAGGTTCTTCGGAATCGGCTGAAGAGGTAACGCCGCGAACGACGTTGAACTCTCAAACGCCGCGGCTCTGTCGATGCAACCGTACGAGTACAAATCCACAAACGCCGTTGATAACGGCGTCGACGTGTTTGCGCTCACCGACGCGCCGGAGATTGTTCTGAACGTCGTCGTTTCCTCCGAATGAACCTTCGACGACGAAATCCGGGTCGGGTCGGGCCTAACATAGCAGAAAGAGTGGCCCAAACCCTCGTCTAACGGCTCCGTTATTAAAATAGATATATCCTGCTTCCGACGACCCCCTCCTCCGTTTCCGGTGAAGCACACCGTTAGCTTCCCTATGCCGTTTCCCATCGGAACACCAAAACCACCACCAAACAAAAAAAAAAGAATAAAATATATGACAAGCTTGGAGGTTTGTTTCTCTTACTTTCAATATAGCTATTGCTGTAACACGTTATTATTGTTCATTATGGCTTGGTGGAGAAAATGAAGAACTAGAGAGAGAGCAAAAAGAGAGAGAGAGAGAGGTAGATATGTGAAGAAAGTGAAGTTGAAGTTGAGATGAGAAGAAGAGTTAGAGAGAGAGAAGGCGTTGACTTTGGAGAAAAGTTTTTTTTTTTTTTTTTTTTGAAAATAATAGAACGCACTTGCTTTTTTTGCTTGGCATTTTTTATAAACAAAAATGCGGGCGAGGGGGGATTTTTTTTTTTTTTTTTGAGTGGGGCTTTGACGATGTTGAAGATAAAGTAAAACTCAAAGGTTTATGTCCGGTTTTGATATCTTGTTAAATGTTCGGGTACGTTTTGTGGAGGGC